>CAWUDS030001828.1:600000-775224 GCA_963859935.3 Lathyrus sativus
TTTTACACCTATTATAGTCTATTATGTACGGTGCTTAGTGATAAAAAATCCCTAAGACTTTGGGATGGTGAAGAAAAAACCTAAAATATTTGTCATTCATTTATAGTTTTTTAACTCTGTGGCTTACTGACGAAGAAACATGAAATTTTGTGATGGAGAAGAAACATATTTAATATATTTACATCTAATTTACCATAATTCAATGTGAAAAGGTAAATATAAATAAATTTGAGCTTCATTATTTAATTTTAATTTTTACCTATATTATATAAAATATATGTCATGGACTATATTCATTTATCTTTGTTTTTTACTGGGGAAAAACCTAAAATTTTATGTTGGAGTTCAAAAATAAAATATAATTAACTTTTTATACCTACTATAGTCTATTATGTACGGTGCTTAGTGATAAAAAACCTAAGACTTTGGGATGGTGAAGAAAAAACCCAAAATATTTGCCATTCATTTATAGTTTTTTAACTTTGTGGCTTACTGACGAAGAAACATAAAATTTGATGATGGAGAAGAGACATATTGAATATATTTACATCTAATTTACCATATTTCAATGTGAAAAAGGTAAATATAAATAAATTTTAGCTTCATTATTTAATTTTAATTTTTACTTATTTAATTAAAATATATGTCGTGGACTATAGTCTTTTATCTTTGTTCTTTAGTGGGGAAAAACCTAAAATATTATGTTGGAGTTCAAAAATAAGATATAATTAACTTTTTACACCTACTATAGTCTTTTATGTACGGTGCTTAGTGATAAAAAAACCTAAGACTTTGGGATGGTGAAGAAAAAACCTATAATATTTGTAATTCATTTATAGTTTTTTAACTCTGTGGCTTACTGACGAAGAAACATGAAATTTGGTGATGGAGAAGAGACATATTAAATATATTTACAACTAATTTACCATAATTCAATGTGTAAAAGGTAAATATAAATATGTTTGAGCTTTATTATTTAATTTTAATTTTTACTTATTTAATTAAAATATATGTCGTGGACTATAGTCTTTTATCTTTGTTTTTTAGGGGTGAAAAACCTAAAATTTTATGTTGGATTTGAAAAATAAAATATAATTCACTTTTTACACCTACTATAGTCTATTATGTACGGTGCTTAATGATAAAAAAAACCTAAGACTTTGGGATGGTGAAGAAAAAACCTAAAATATTTGTCATTCATTTATAGTTTTTTAACTCTGTGGCTTACTGACGAAGAAACATGAAATTTGGTGATGGAGAAGATATATTTTTAATATATTTACATCTAATTTACCATAATTCAATGTGAAAAGGTAAATATAAATAAATTTGAGCTTCATTATTTAATTTTAATTTTTACCTATATTATATAAAATATATGTCATGGACTATAGTCTTTTATCTTTGTTTTTTAGTGGGGAAAAACCTAAAATTTTATGTTGGAGTTCAAAAATAAAATATAATTAACTTTTTACACCTACTATAGTCTGTTATGTACGGTGCTTAGTGATAAAAAACCTAAGACTTTGGAATGGTGAAGAAAAAACCTAAAATATTTGTCATTCATTTATAGTTTTTTAACTCTGTGGCTTACTGACGAAGAAACATGAAATTTGGTGATGGAGAAGAAACATATTTAATATATTTACATCTAATTTACCATAATTCAATGTGAAAAGGTAAATATAAATAAATTTGAGCTTCATTATTTAATTTTAATTTTTACCTATATTATATAAAATATATGTCATGGACTATAGTCTTTTATCTTTGTTTTTTAGTGGGGAAAAACCTAAAATTTTATGTTGGATTTGAAAAATAAAATATAATTCACTTTTTACACCTATTATAGTCTATTATGTACGGTGCTTAGTGATAAAAAAACCCTAAGACTTTGGGATGGTGAAGAAAAAACCTAAAATATTTGTCATTCATTTATAGTTTTTTAACTCTGTGGCTTACTGACGAAGAAACATGAAATTTTGTGATGGAGAAGAAACATATTTAATATATTTACATCAAATTTACCATAATTCAATGTGAAAAGGTAAATATAAATAAATTTGAGCTTCATTATTTAATTTTAATTTTTACCTATATTATATAAAATATATGTCATGGACTATAGTCATTTATCTTTGTTTTTTACTGGGGAAAAACCTAAAATTTTATGTTGGAGTTCAAAAATAAAATATAATTAACTTTTTACACCTACTATAGTCTATTATGTACGGTGCTTAGTGATAAAAAAACCTAAAACTTTGGGATGGTGAAGAAAAAACCCAAAATATTTGCCATTCATTTATAGTTTTTTAACTCTGTGGCTTACTGACGAAGAAACATAAAATTTGATGATGGAGAAGAGACATATTGAATATATTTACATCTAATTTACCATATTTCAATGTGAAAAAGGTAAATATAAATAAATTTTAGCTTCATTATTTAATTTTAATTTTTACTTATTTAATTAAAATATATGTCGTGGACTATAGTCTTTTATCTTTGTTCTTTAGTGGGGAAAAACCTAAAATATTATGTTGGAGTTCAAAAATAAGATATAATTAACTTTTTACACCTACTATAGTCTATTATGTACGGTGCTTAGTGATAAAAAAACCTAAGACTTTGGGATAGTGAAGAAAAAACCTATAATATTTGTCATTCATTTATAGTTTTTTAACTCTGTGGCTTACTGACGAAGAAACATGAAATTTGGTGATGGAGAAGAGACATATTAAATATATTTACAACTAATTTACCATAATTCAATGTGTAAAAGGTAAATATAAATATGTTTGAGCTTTATTATTTAATTTTAATTTTTACTTATTTAATTAAAATATATGTCGTGGACTATAGTCTTTTATCTTTGTTTTTTAGGGGTGAAAAACCTAAAATTTTATGTTGGATTTGAAAAATAAAATATAATTCACTTTTTACACCTACTATAGTCTATTATGTACGGTGCTTAATGATAAAAAAAACCTAAGACTTTGGGATGGTGAAGAAAAAACCTAAAATATTTGTCATTCATTTATAGTTTTTTAACTCTGTGGCTTACTGACGAAGAAACATGAAATTTGGTGATGGAGAAGATATATTTTTAATATATTTACATCTAATTTACCATAATTCAATGTGAAAAGGTAAATATAAATAAATTTGAGCTTCATTATTTAATTTTAATTTTTACCTATATTATATAAAATATATGTCATGGACTATAGTCTTTTATCTTTGTTTTTTAGTGGGGAAAAACCTAAAATTTTATGTTGGAGTTCAAAAATAAAATATAATTAACTTTTTACACCTACTATAGTCTATTATGTACGGTGCTTAGTGATAAAAAAACCTAAGACTTTGGGATGGTGAAGAAAAAACCTAAAATATTTGTCATTCATTTATAGTTTTTTAACTCTGTGGCTTACTGACGAAGAAACATGAAATTTGGTGATGGAGAAGAAACATATTTAATATATTTACATCTAATTTACCATAATTCAATGTGAAAAGGTAAATATAAATAAATTTGAGCTTCATTATTTAATTTTAATTTTTACCTATATTATATAAAATATATGTAATGGACTATAGTCTTTTATCTTTGTTTTTTAGTGGGGAAAAACCTAAAATTTTATGTTGGATTTGAAAAATAAAATATAATTCACTTTTTACACCTATTATAGTCTATTATGTACGGTGCTTAGTGATAAAAAATCCCTAAGACTTTGGGATGGTGAAGAAAAAACCTAAAATATTTGTCATTCATTTATAGTTTTTTAACTCTGTGGCTTACTGACGAAGAAACATGAAATTTTGTGATGGAGAAGAAACATATTTAATATATTTACATCTAATTTACCATAATTCAATGTGAAAAGGTAAATATAAATAAATTTGAGCTTCATTATTTAATTTTAATTTTTACCTATATTATATAAAATATATGTCATGGACTATATTCATTTATCTTTGTTTTTTACTGGGGAAAAACCTAAAATTTTATGTTGGAGTTCAAAAATAAAATATAATTAACTTTTTATACCTACTATAGTCTATTATGTACGGTGCTTAGTGATAAAAAACCTAAGACTTTGGGATGGTGAAGAAAAAACCCAAAATATTTGCCATTCATTTATAGTTTTTTAACTCTGTGGCTTACTGACGAAGAAACATAAAATTTGATGATGGAGAAGAGACATATTGAATATATTTACATCTAATTTACCATATTTCAATGTGAAAAAGGTAAATATAAATAAATTTTAGCTTCATTATTTAATTTTAATTTTTACTTATTTAATTAAAATATATGTCGTGGACTATAGTCTTTTATCTTTGTTCTTTAGTGGGGAAAAACCTAAAATATTATGTTGGAGTTCAAAAATAAGATATAATTAACTTTTTACACCTACTATAGTCTTTTATGTACGGTGCTTAGTGATAAAAAAACCTAAGACTTTGGGATGGTGAAGAAAAAACCTATAATATTTGTAATTCATTTATAGTTTTTTAACTCTGTGGCTTACTGACGAAGAAACATGAAATTTGGTGATGGTGAAGAGACATATTAAATATATTTACAACTAATTTTCCATAATTCAATGTGTAAAAGGTAAATATAAATATGTTTGAGCTTTATTATTTAATTTTAATTTTTACTTATTTAATTAAAATATATGTCGTGGACTATAGTCTTTTATCTTTGTTTTTTAGGGGTGAAAAACCTAAAATTTTATGTTGGATTTGAAAAATAAAATATAATTCACTTTTTACACCTACTATAGTCTATTATGTACGGTGCTTAATGATAAAAAAAACCTAAGACTTTGGGATGGTGAAGAAAAAACCTAAAATATTTGTCATTCATTTATAGTTTTTTAACTCTGTGGCTTACTGACGAAGAAACATGAAATTTGGTGATGGAGAAGATATATTTTTAATATATTTACATCTAATTTACCATAATTCAATGTGAAAAGGTAAATATAAATAAATTTGAGCTTCATTATTTAATTTTAATTTTTACCTATATTATATAAAATATATGTCATGGACTATAGTCTTTTATCTTTGTTTTTTAGTGGGGAAAAACCTAAAATTTTATGTTGGAGTTCAAAAATAAAATATAATTAACTTTTTACACCTACTATAGTCTATTATGTACGATGCTTAGTGATAAAAAAACCTAAGACTTTGGGATGGTGAAGAAAAAACCCAAAATATTTGCCATTCATTTATAGTTTTTTTAACTATGTGGCTTACTGACGAAGAAACATAAATTTTGATGATGGAGAAGAGACATATTGAATATATTTACATCTAATTTACCATATTTCAATGTGAAAAAGGTAAATATAAATAAATTTTAGCTTCATTATTTAATTTTAATTTTTACTTATTTAATTAAAATATATGTCGTGGACTATAGTCTTTTATCTTTGTTCTTTAGTGGGGAAAAACCTAAAATATTATGTTGGAGTTCAAAAATAAGATATAATTAACTTTTTACACCTACTATAGTCTATTATGTACGGTGCTTAGTGATAAAAAAACCTAAGACTTTGGGATGGTGAAAAAAAAACCTATAATATTTGTCATTCATTTATAGTTTTTTAACTTTGTGGCTTACTGACAAAGAAACATGAAATTTGGTGATGGAGAAGAGACATATTAAATATATTTACAACTAATTTACCATAATTCAATGTGTAAAAGGTAAATATAAATATGTTTGAGCTTTATTATTTAATTTTAATTTTTACTTATTTAATTAAAATATATGTCGTGGACTATAGTCTTTTATCTTTGTTTTTTAGGGGTGAAAAACCTAAAATTTTATGTTGGATTTGAAAAATAAAATATAATTCACTTTTTACACCTACTATAGTCTATTATGTACGGTGCTTAATGATAAAAAAAACCTAAGACTTTGGGATGGTGAAGAAAAAACCTAAAATATTTGTCTTTCATTTATAGTTTTTTAACTCTGTGGCTTACTGACGAAGAAACATGAAATTTGGTGATGGAGAAGAAATATTTTTAATATATTTATATCTAATTTACCATAATTCAATGTGAAAAGGTAAATATAAATAAATTTGAGCTTCATTATTTAATTTTAATTTTTACCTATATTATATAAAATATATGTCATGGACTATAGTCTTTTATCTTTGTTTTTTAGTGGGGAAAAACCTAAAATTTTATGTTGGAGTTCAAAAATAAAATATAATTAACTTTTTACACCTACTATAGTCTATTATGTATGGTGCTTAGTGATAAAAAAACCTAAGACTTTGGGATGGTGAAGAAAAAACCTAAAATATTTGTCATCATTTATAGTTTTTTAACTCTGTGGCTTACTGACAAAGAAACATGAAATTTGGTGATGGAGAAGAAACATATTTAATATATTTAAATCTAATTTACCATAATTCAATGTGTAAAAGGTAAATATAAATAAGTTTGAGCTTCATTATTTAATTTTAATTTTTACTTATTTAATTAAAATATATGTCGTGGACTATAGTCTTTTATCTTTGTTTTTTAGTGGGGAAAAACCTAAAATTTTATGTTGGATTTGAAAAATAAAATATAATTCACTTTTAACACCTACTATAGTCTATTATGTACGGTGCTTAATGATAAAAAAAAACCTAAGACTTTGGGATGGTGAAGAAAAAACCTAAAATATTTGTCATTCATTTATAGTTTTTTAACTCTGTGGCTTACTGACGAAGAAACATGAAATTTTGTGATGGAGAAGAAACATATTTAATATATTTACATCTAATTTACCATAATTCAATGTGAAAAGGTAAATATAAATAAATTTGAGCTTCATTATTTAATTTTAATTTTTACCTATATTATATAAAATATATGTCATGGACTATAGTCATTTATCTTTGTTTTTTACTGGGGAAAAACCTAAAATTTTATGTTGGAGTTCAAAAATAAAATATAATTAACTTTTTATACCTACTATAGTCTATTATGTACGGTGCTTAGTGATAAAAAACCTAAGACTTTGGGATGGTGAAGAAAAAACCCAAAATATTTGCCATTCATTTATAGTTTTTTAACTCTGTGGCTTACTGACGAAGAAACATAAAATTTGATGATGGAGAAGAGACATATTGAATATATTTACATCTAATTTACCATATTTCAATGTGAAAAAGGTAAATATAAATAAATTTTAGCTTCATTATTTAATTTTAATTTTTACTTATTTAATTAAAATATATGTCGTGGACTATAGTCTTTTATCTTTGTTCTTTAGTGGGGAAAAACCTAAAATATTATGTTGGAGTTCAAAAATAAGATATAATTAACTTTTTACACCTACTATAGTCTATTATGTACGGTGCTTAGTGATAAAAAAACCTAAGACTTTGGGATGGTGAAGAAAAAACCTATAATATTTGTAATTCATTTATAGTTTTTTAACTCTGTGGCTTACTGACGAAGAAACATGAAATTTGGTGATGGAGAAGAGACATATTAAATATATTTACAACTAATTTACCATAATTCAATGTGTAAAAGGTAAATATAAATATGTTTGAGCTTTATTATTTAATTTTAATTTTTACTTATTTAATTAAAATATATGTCGTGGACTATAGTCTTTTATCTTTGTTTTTTAGGGGTGAAAAACCTAAAATTTTATGTTGGATTTGAAAAATAAAATATAATTCACTTTTTACACCTACTATAGTCTATTATGTACGGTGCTTAATGATAAAAAAAACCTAAGACTTTGGGATGGTGAAGAAAAAACCTAAAATATTTGTCATTCATTTATAGTTTTTTAACTCTGTGGCTTACTGACGAAGAAACATGAAATTTGGTGATGGAGAAGATATATTTTTAATATATTTACATCTAATTTACCATAATTCAATGTGAAAAGGTAAATATAAATAAATTTGAGCTTCATTATTTAATTTTAATTTTTACCTATATTATATAAAATATATGTCATGGACTATAGTCTTTTATCTTTGTTTTTTAGTGGGGAAAAACCTAAAATTTTATGTTGGAGTTCAAAAATAAAATATAATTAACTTTTTACACCTACTATAGTCTGTTATGTACGGTGCTTAGTGATAAAAAACCTAAGACTTTGGAATGGTGAAGAAAAAACCTAAAATATTTGTCATTCATTTATAGTTTTTTAACTCTGTGGCTTACTGACGAAGAAACATGAAATTTGGTGATGGAGAAGAAACATATTTAATATATTTACATCTAATTTACCATAATTCAATGTGAAAAGGTAAATATAAATAAATTTGAGCTTCATTATTTAATTTTAATTTTTACCTATATTATATAAAATATATGTCATGGACTATAGTCTTTTATCTTTGTTTTTTAGTGGGGAAAAACCTAAAATTTTATGTTGGAGTTCAAAAATAAAATATAATTAACTTTTTACACCTACTATAGTCTGTTATGTACGGTGCTTAGTGATAAAAAACCTAAGACTTTGGAATGGTGAAGAAAAAACCTAAAATATTTGTCATTCATTTATAGTTTTTTAACTCTGTGGCTTACTGACGAAGAAACATGAAATTTTGTGATGGAGAAGAAACATATTTAATATATTTACATCAAATTTACCATAATTCAATGTGAAAAGGTAAATATAAATAAATTTGAGCTTCATTATTTAATTTTAATTTTTACCTATATTATATAAAATATATGTCATGGACTATAGTCATTTATCTTTGTTTTTTACTGGGGAAAAACCTAAAATTTTATGTTGGAGTTCAAAAATAAAATATAATTAACTTTTTACACCTACTATAGTCTATTATGTACGGTGCTTAGTGATAAAAAAACCTAAAACTTTGGGATGGTGAAGAAAAAACCCAAAATATTTGCCATTCATTTATAGTTTTTTAACTCTGTGGCTTACTGACGAAGAAACATAAAATTTGATGATGGAGAAGAGACATATTGAATATATTTACATCTAATTTACCATATTTCAATGTGAAAAAGGTAAATATAAATAAATTTTAGCTTCATTATTTAATTTTAATTTTTACTTATTTAATTAAAATATATGTCGTGGACTATAGTCTTTTATCTTTGTTCTTTAGTGGGGAAAAACCTAAAATATTATGTTGGAGTTCAAAAATAAGATATAATTAACTTTTTACACCTACTATAGTCTATTATGTACGGTGCTTAGTGATAAAAAAACCTAAGACTTTGGGATAGTGAAGAAAAAACCTATAATATTTGTCATTCATTTATAGTTTTTTAACTCTGTGGCTTACTGACGAAGAAACATGAAATTTGGTGATGGAGAAGAGACATATTAAATATATTTACAACTAATTTACCATAATTCAATGTGTAAAAGGTAAATATAAATATGTTTGAGCTTTATTATTTAATTTTAATTTTTACTTATTTAATTAAAATATATGTCGTGGACTATAGTCTTTTATCTTTGTTTTTTAGGGGTGAAAAACCTAAAATTTTATGTTGGATTTGAAAAATAAAATATAATTCACTTTTTACACCTACTATAGTCTATTATGTACGGTGCTTAATGATAAAAAAAACCTAAGACTTTGGGATGGTGAAGAAAAAACCTAAAATATTTGTCATTCATTTATAGTTTTTTAACTCTGTGGCTTACTGACGAAGAAACATGAAATTTGGTGATGGAGAAGATATATTTTTAATATATTTACATCTAATTTACCATAATTCAATGTGAAAAGGTAAATATAAATAAATTTGAGCTTCATTATTTAATTTTAATTTTTACCTATATTATATAAAATATATGTCATGGACTATAGTCTTTTATCTTTGTTTTTTAGTGGGGAAAAACCTAAAATTTTATGTTGGAGTTCAAAAATAAAATATAATTAACTTTTTACACCTACTATAGTCTGTTATGTACGGTGCTTAGTGATAAAAAACCTAAGACTTTGGAATGGTGAAGAAAAAACCTAAAATATTTGTCATTCATTTATAGTTTTTTAACTCTGTGGCTTACTGACGAAGAAACATGAAATTTGGTGATGGAGAAGAAACATATTTAATATATTTACATCTAATTTACCATAATTCAATGTGAAAAGGTAAATATAAATAAATTTGAGCTTCATTATTTAATTTTAATTTTTACCTATATTATATAAAATATATGTCATGGACTATAGTCTTTTATCTTTGTTTTTTAGTGGGGAAAAACCTAAAATTTTATGTTGGATTTGAAAAATAAAATATAATTCACTTTTTACACCTATTATAGTCTATTATGTACGGTGCTTAGTGATAAAAAAACCCTAAGACTTTGGGATGGTGAAGAAAAAACCTAAAATATTTGTCATTCATTTATAGTTTTTTAACTCTGTGGCTTACTGACGAAGAAACATGAAATTTTGTGATGGAGAAGAAACATATTTAATATATTTACATCAAATTTACCATAATTCAATGTGAAAAGGTAAATATAAATAAATTTGAGCTTCATTATTTAATTTTAATTTTTACCTATATTATATAAAATATATGTCATGGACTATAGTCATTTATCTTTGTTTTTTACTGGGGAAAAACCTAAAATTTTATGTTGGAGTTCAAAAATAAAATATAATTAACTTTTTACACCTACTATAGTCTATTATGTACGGTGCTTAGTGATAAAAAAACCTAAAACTTTGGGATGGTGAAGAAAAAACCCAAAATATTTGCCATTCATTTATAGTTTTTTAACTCTGTGGCTTACTGACGAAGAAACATAAAATTTGATGATGGAGAAGAGACATATTGAATATATTTACATCTAATTTACCATATTTCAATGTGAAAAAGGTAAATATAAATAAATTTTAGCTTCATTATTTAATTTTAATTTTTACTTATTTAATTAAAATATATGTCGTGGACTATAGTCTTTTATCTTTGTTCTTTAGTGGGGAAAAACCTAAAATATTATGTTGGAGTTCAAAAATAAGATATAATTAACTTTTTACACCTACTATAGTCTATTATGTACGGTGCTTAGTGATAAAAAAACCTAAGACTTTGGGATAGTGAAGAAAAAACCTATAATATTTGTCATTCATTTATAGTTTTTTAACTCTGTGGCTTACTGACGAAGAAACATGAAATTTGGTGATGGAGAAGAGACATATTAAATATATTTACAACTAATTTACCATAATTCAATGTGTAAAAGGTAAATATAAATATGTTTGAGCTTTATTATTTAATTTTAATTTTTACTTATTTAATTAAAATATATGTCGTGGACTATAGTCTTTTATCTTTGTTTTTTAGGGGTGAAAAACCTAAAATTTTATGTTGGATTTGAAAAATAAAATATAATTCACTTTTTACACCTACTATAGTCTATTATGTACGGTGCTTAATGATAAAAAAAACCTAAGACTTTGGGATGGTGAAGAAAAAACCTAAAATATTTGTCATTCATTTATAGTTTTTTAACTCTGTGGCTTACTGACGAAGAAACATGAAATTTGGTGATGGAGAAGATATATTTTTAATATATTTACATCTAATTTACCATAATTCAATGTGAAAAGGTAAATATAAATAAATTTGAGCTTCATTATTTAATTTTAATTTTTACCTATATTATATAAAATATATGTCATGGACTATAGTCTTTTATCTTTGTTTTTTAGTGGGGAAAAACCTAAAATTTTATGTTGGAGTTCAAAAATAAAATATAATTAACTTTTTACACCTACTATAGTCTATTATGTACGATGCTTAGTGATAAAAAAACCTAAGACTTTGGGATGGTGAAGAAAAAACCCAAAATATTTGCCATTCATTTATAGTTTTTTAACTATGTGGCTTACTGACGAAGAAACATAAATTTTGATGATGGAGAAGAGACATATTGAATATATTTACATCTAATTTACCATATTTCAATGTGAAAAAGGTAAATATAAATAAATTTTAGCTTCATTATTTAATTTTAATTTTTACTTATTTAATTAAAATATATGTCGTGGACTATAGTCTTTTATCTTTGTTCTTTAGTGGGGAAAAACCTAAAATATTATGTTGGAGTTCAAAAATAAGATATAATTAACTTTTTACACCTACTATAGTCTATTATGTACGGTGCTTAGTGATAAAAAAACCTAAGACTTTGGGATGGTGAAAAAAAAACCTATAATATTTGTCATTCATTTATAGTTTTTTAACTTTGTGGCTTACTGACAAAGAAACATGAAATTTGGTGATGGAGAAGAGACATATTAAATATATTTACAACTAATTTACCATAATTCAATGTGTAAAAGGTAAATATAAATATGTTTGAGCTTTATTATTTAATTTTAATTTTTACTTATTTAATTAAAATATATGTCGTGGACTATAGTCTTTTATCTTTGTTTTTTAGGGGTGAAAAACCTAAAATTTTATGTTGGATTTGAAAAATAAAATATAATTCACTTTTTACACCTACTATAGTCTATTATGTACGGTGTTTAATGATAAAAAAAACCTAAGACTTTGGAATGGTGAAGAAAAAACCTAAAATATTTGTCTTTCATTTATAGTTTTTTAACTCTGTGGCTTACTGACGAAGAAACATGAAATTTGGTGATGGAGAAGAAATATTTTTAATATATTTATATCTAATTTACCATAATTCAATGTGAAAAGGTAAATATAAATAAATTTGAGCTTCATTATTTAATTTTAATTTTTACCTATATTATATAAAATATATGTCATGGACTATAGTCTTTTATCTTTGTTTTTTAGTGGGGAAAAACCTAAAATTTTATGTTGGAGTTCAAAAATAAAATATAATTAACTTTTTACACCTACTATAGTCTATTATGTACGGTGCTTAGTGATAAAAAAACCTAAGACTTTGGGATGGTGAAGAAAAAACCTAAAATATTTGTCATTCATTTATAGTTTTTTAACTCTGTGGCTTACTGACAAAGAAACATGAAATTTGGTGATGGAGAAGAAACATATTTAATATATTTAAATCTAATTTACCATAATTCAATGTGTAAAAGGTAAATATAAATAAGTTTGAGCTTCATTATTTAATTTTAATTTTTACTTATTTAATTAAAATATATGTCGTGGACTATAGTCTTTTATCTTTGTTTTTTAGTGGGGAAAAACCTAAAATTTTATGTTGGATTTGAAAAATAAAATATAATTCACTTTTAACACCTACTATAGTCTATTATGTACGGTGCTTAATGATAAAAAAAAACCTAAGACTTTGGGATGGTGAAGAAAAAACCTAAAATATTTGTCATTCATTTATAGTTTTTTAACTCTGTGGCTTACTGACGAAGAAACATGAAATTTTGTGATGGAGAAGAAACATATTTAATATATTTACATCTAATTTACCATAATTCAATGTGAAAAGGTAAATATAAATAAATTTGAGCTTCATTATTTAATTTTAATTTTTACCTATATTATATAAAATATATGTCATGGACTATAGTCATTTATCTTTGTTTTTTACTGGGGAAAAACCTAAAATTTTATGTTGGAGTTCAAAAATAAAATATAATTAACTTTTTATACCTACTATAGTCTATTATGTACGGTGCTTAGTGATAAAAAACCTAAGACTTTGGGATGGTGAAGAAAAAACCCAAAATATTTGCCATTCATTTATAGTTTTTTAACTCTGTGGCTTACTGACGAAGAAACATAAAATTTGATGATGGAGAAGAGACATATTGAATATATTTACATCTAATTTACCATATTTCAATGTGAAAAAGGTAAATATAAATAAATTTTAGCTTCATTATTTAATTTTAATTTTTACTTATTTAATTAAAATATATGTCGTGGACTATAGTCTTTTATCTTTGTTCTTTAGTGGGGAAAAACCTAAAATATTATGTTGGAGTTCAAAAATAAGATATAATTAACTTTTTACACCTACTATAGTCTATTATGTACGGTGCTTAGTGATAAAAAAACCTAAGACTTTGGGATGGTGAAGAAAAAACCTATAATATTTGTAATTCATTTATAGTTTTTTAACTCTGTGGCTTACTGACGAAGAAACATGAAATTTGGTGATGGAGAAGAGACATATTAAATATATTTACAACTAATTTACCATAATTCAATGTGTAAAAGGTAAATATAAATATGTTTGAGCTTTATTATTTAATTTTAATTTTTACTTATTTAATTAAAATATATGTCGTGGACTATAGTCTTTTATCTTTGTTTTTTAGGGGTGAAAAACCTAAAATTTTATGTTGGATTTGAAAAATAAAATATAATTCACTTTTTACACCTACTATAGTCTATTATGTACGGTGCTTAATGATAAAAAAAACCTAAGACTTTGGGATGGTGAAGAAAAAACCTAAAATATTTGTCATTCATTTATAGTTTTTTAACTCTGTGGCTTACTGACGAAGAAACATGAAATTTGGTGATGGAGAAGATATATTTTTAATATATTTACATCTAATTTACCATAATTCAATGTGAAAAGGTAAATATAAATAAATTTGAGCTTCATTATTTAATTTTAATTTTTACCTATATTATATAAAATATATGTCATGGACTATAGTCTTTTATCTTTGTTTTTTAGTGGGGAAAAACCTAAAATTTTATGTTGGAGTTCAAAAATAAAATATAATTAACTTTTTACACCTACTATAGTCTGTTATGTACGGTGCTTAGTGATAAAAAACCTAAGACTTTGGAATGGTGAAGAAAAAACCTAAAATATTTGTCATTCATTTATAGTTTTTTAACTCTGTGGCTTACTGACGAAGAAACATGAAATTTGGTGATGGAGAAGAAACATATTTAATATATTTACATCTAATTTACCATAATTCAATGTGAAAAGGTAAATATAAATAAATTTGAGCTTCATTATTTAATTTTAATTTTTACCTATATTATATAAAATATATGTCATGGACTATAGTCTTTTATCTTTGTTTTTTAGTGGGGAAAAACCTAAAATTTTATGTTGGATTTGAAAAATAAAATATAATTCACTTTTTACACCTATTATAGTCTATTATGTACGGTGCTTAGTGATAAAAAAACCCTAAGACTTTGGGATGGTGAAGAAAAAACCTAAAATATTTGTCATTCATTTATAGTTTTTTAACTCTGTGGCTTACTGACGAAGAAACATGAAATTTTGTGATGGAGAAGAAACATATTTAATATATTTACATCAAATTTACCATAATTCAATGTGAAAAGGTAAATATAAATAAATTTGAGCTTCATTATTTAATTTTAATTTTTACCTATATTATATAAAATATATGTCATGGACTATAGTCATTTATCTTTGTTTTTTACTGGGGAAAAACCTAAAATTTTATGTTGGAGTTCAAAAATAAAATATAATTAACTTTTTACACCTACTATAGTCTATTATGTACGGTGCTTAGTGATAAAAAAACCTAAAACTTTGGGATGGTGAAGAAAAAACCCAAAATATTTGCCATTCATTTATAGTTTTTTAACTCTGTGGCTTACTGACGAAGAAACATAAAATTTGATGATGGAGAAGAGACATATTGAATATATTTACATCTAATTTACCATATTTCAATGTGAAAAAGGTAAATATAAATAAATTTTAGCTTCATTATTTAATTTTAATTTTTACTTATTTAATTAAAATATATGTCGTGGACTATAGTCTTTTATCTTTGTTCTTTAGTGGGGAAAAACCTAAAATATTATGTTGGAGTTCAAAAATAAGATATAATTAACTTTTTACACCTACTATAGTCTATTATGTACGGTGCTTAGTGATAAAAAAACCTAAGACTTTGGGATAGTGAAGAAAAAACCTATAATATTTGTCATTCATTTATAGTTTTTTAACTCTGTGGCTTACTGACGAAGAAACATGAAATTTGGTGATGGAGAAGAGACATATTAAATATATTTACAACTAATTTACCATAATTCAATGTGTAAAAGGTAAATATAAATATGTTTGAGCTTTATTATTTAATTTTAATTTTTACTTATTTAATTAAAATATATGTCGTGGACTATAGTCTTTTATCTTTGTTTTTTAGGGGTGAAAAACCTAAAATTTTATGTTGGATTTGAAAAATAAAATATAATTCACTTTTTACACCTACTATAGTCTATTATGTACGGTGCTTAATGATAAAAAAAACCTAAGACTTTGGGATGGTGAAGAAAAAACCTAAAATATTTGTCATTCATTTATAGTTTTTTAACTCTGTGGCTTACTGACGAAGAAACATGAAATTTGGTGATGGAGAAGATATATTTTTAATATATTTACATCTAATTTACCATAATTCAATGTGAAAAGGTAAATATAAATAAATTTGAGCTTCATTATTTAATTTTAATTTTTACCTATATTATATAAAATATATGTCATGGACTATAGTCTTTTATCTTTGTTTTTTAGTGGGGAAAAACCTAAAATTTTATGTTGGAGTTCAAAAATAAAATATAATTAACTTTTTACACCTACTATAGTCTATTATGTACGGTGCTTAGTGATAAAAAAACCTAAGACTTTGGGATGGTGAAGAAAAAACCCAAAATATTTGCCATTCATTTATAGTTTTTTAACTATGTGGCTTACTGACGAAGAAACATAAAATTTGATGATGGAGAAGAGACATATTGAATATATTTACATCTAATTTACCATATTTCAATGTGAAAAAGGTAAATATAAATAAATTTTAGCTTCATTATTTAATTTTAATTTTTACTTATTTAATTAAAATATATGTCGTGGACTATAGTCTTTTATCTTTGTTCTTTAGTGGGGAAAAACCTAAAATATTATGTTGGAGTTCAAAAATAAGATATAATTAACTTTTTACACCTACTATAGTCTATTATGTACGGTGCTTAGTGATAAAAAAACCTAAGACTTTGGGATGGTGAATAAAAAACCTATAATATTTGTCATTCATTTATAGTTTTTTAACTTTGTGGCTTACTGACAAAGAAACATGAAATTTGGTGATGGAGAAGAGACATATTAAATATATTTACAACTAATTTACCATAATTCAATGTGTAAAAGGTAAATATAAATATGTTTGAGCTTTATTATTTAATTTTAATTTTTACTTATCTAATTAAAATATATGTCGTGGACTATAGTCTTTTATCTTTGTTTTTTAGGGGTGAAAAACCTAAAATTTTATGTTGGATTTGAAAAATAAAATATAATTCACTTTTTACACCTACTATAGTCTATTATGTACGGTGCTTAATGATAAAAAAAACCTAAGACTTTGGGATGGTGAAGAAAAAACCTAAAATATTTGTCTTTCATTTATAGTTTTTTAACTCTGTGGCTTACTGACGAAGAAACATGAAATTTGGTGATGGAGAAGAAATATTTTTAATATATTTATATCTAATTTACCATAATTCAATGTGAAAAGGTAAATATAAATAAATTTGAGCTTCATTATTTAATTTTAATTTTTACCTATATTATATAAAATATATGTCATGGACTATAGTCTTTTATCTTTGTTTTTTAGTGGGGAAAAACCTAAAATTTTATGTTGGAGTTCAAAAATAAAATATAATTAACTTTTTACACCTACTATAGTATATTATGTACGGTGCTTAGTGATAAAAAAACCTAAGACTTTGGGATGGTGAAGAAAAAACCTAAAATATTTGTCATTCATTTATAGTTTTTTAACTCTGTGGCTTACTGACAAAGAAACATGAAATTTGGTGATGGAGAAGAAACATATTTAATATATTTAAATCTAATTTACCATAATTCAATGTGTAAAAGGTAAATATAAATAAGTTTGAGCTTCATTATTTAATTTTAATTTTTACTTATTTAATTAAAATATATGTCGTGGACTATAGTCTTTTATCTTTGTTTTTTAGTGGGGAAAAACCTAAAATTTTATGTTGGATTTGAAAAATAAAATATAATTCACTTTTAACACCTACTATAGTCTATTATGTACGGTGCTTAATGATAAAAAAAAACCTAAGACTTTGGGATGGTGAAGAAAAAACCTAAAATATTTGTCATTCATTTATAGTTTTTTAACTCTGTGGCTTACTGACGAAGAAACATGAAATTTGGTGATGGAGAAGAAACATATTTAATATATTTACATTTAATTTACCATAATTCAATGTGAAAAGGTAAATATAAATAAATTTGAGCTTCATTATTTAATTTTAATTTTTACCTATATTATATAAAATATATGTCATGCACTATAGTCTTTTAACTTTGTTTTTTAGTGGGGAAAAACCTAAAATTTTATGTTGGAGTTCAAAAATAAAATATAATTAACTTTTTACACCTACTATAGTCTATCATGTACGGTGCTTAGTGATAAAAAAACCTAAGACTTTGGGATGGTGAAGAAAAAACCTATAATATTTGTCATTCATTTTTAGTTTTTTAACTCTGTGGCTTACTGACGAAGAAACATGAAATTTGGTGATGGAGAAGAGACATATTAAATATATTTAAATCTAATTTACCATAATTCAATGTGTAAAAGGTAAATATAAATAAGTTTGAGCTTCATTATTTAATTTTAATTTTTACTTATTTAATTAAAATATATGTCGTGGACTATAGTCTTTTATCTTTGTTTTTTAGTGGGGAAAAACCTAAAATTTTATGTTGGATTTGAAAAATAAAATATAATTCACTTTTAACACCTACTATAGTCTATTATGTACGGTGCTTAATGATAAAAAAAAACCTAAGACTTTGGGATGGTGAAGAAAAAACCTAAAATATTTGTCATTCATTTATAGTTTTTTAACTCTGTGGCTTACTGACGAAGAAACATGAAATTTGGTGATGGAGAAGAAACATATTTAATATATTTACATTTAATTTACCATAATTCAATGTGAAAAGGTAAATATAAATAAATTTGAGCTTCATTATTTAATTTTAATTTTTACCTATATTATATAAAATATATGTCATGCACTATAGTCTTTTAACTTTGTTTTTTAGTGGGGAAAAACCTAAAATTTTATGTTGGAGTTCAAAAATAAAATATAATTAACTTTTTACACCTACTATAGTCTATCATGTACGGTGCTTAGTGATAAAAAAACCTAAGACTTTGGGATGGTGAAGAAAAAACCTATAATATTTGTCATTCATTTTTAGTTTTTTAACTCTGTGGCTTACTGACGAAGAAACATGAAATTTGGTGATGGAGAAGAGACATATTAAATATATTTAAATCTAATTTACCATAATTCAATGTGTAAAAGGTAAATATAAATAAGTTTGAGCTTCATTATTTAATTTTAATTTTTACTTATTTAATTAAAATATATGTCGTGGACTATAGTCTTTTATCTTTGTTTTTTAGTGGGGAAAAACCTAAAATTTTATGTTGGATTTGAAAAATAAAATATAATTCACTTTTAACACCTACTATAGTCTATTATGTACGGTGCTTAATGATAAAAAAAAACCTAAGACTTTGGGATGGTGAAGAAAAAACCTAAAATATTTGTCATTCATTTATAGTTTTTTAACTCTGTGGCTTACTGACGAAGAAACATGAAATTTGGTGATGGAGAAGAAACATATTTAATATATTTACATTTAATTTACCATAATTCAATGTGAAAAGGTAAATATAAATAAATTTGAGCTTCATTATTTAATTTTAATTTTTACCTATATTATATAAAATATATGTCATGCACTATAGTCTTTTAACTTTGTTTTTTAGTGGGGAAAAACCTAAAATTTTATGTTGGAGTTCAAAAATAAAATATAATTAACTTTTTACACCTACTATAGTCTATCATGTACGGTGCTTAGTGATAAAAAAACCTAAGACTTTGGGATGGTGAAGAAAAAACCTATAATATTTGTCATTCATTTTTAGTTTTTTAACTCTGTGGCTTACTGACGAAGAAACATGAAATTTGGTGATGGAGAAGAGACATATTAAATATATTTAAATCTAATTTACCATAATTCAATGTGTAAAAGGTAAATATAAATAAGTTTGAGCTTCATTATTTAATTTTAATTTTTACTTATTTAATTAAAATATATGTCGTGGACTATAGTCTTTTATCTTTGTTTTTTAGTGGGGAAAAACCTAAAATTTTATGTTGGATTTGAAAAATAAAATATAATTCACTTTTAACACCTACTATAGTCTATTATGTACGGTGCTTAATGATAAAAAAAAACCTAAGACTTTGGGATGGTGAAGAAAAAACCTAAAATATTTGTCATTCATTTATAGTTTTTTAACTCTGTGGCTTACTGACGAAGAAACATGAAATTTGGTGATGGAGAAGAAACATATTTAATATATTTACATTTAATTTACCATAATTCAATGTGAAAAGGTAAATATAAATAAATTTGAGCTTCATTATTTAATTTTAATTTTTACCTATATTATATAAAATATATGTCATGGACTATAGTCTTTTATATTTGTTTTTTAGTGGGGAAAAACCTAAAATTTTATGTTGGAGTTCAAAAATAAAATATAATTAACTTTTTACACCTACTATAGTCTATTATGTACGGTGCTTAGTGATAAAAAAAACCCTAAGACTTTGGGATGGTGAAGAAAAAACCTAAAATATTTGTCATTCATTTATAGTTTTTTAACTTTGTGGCTTACTGACGAAGAAACATGAAATTTGGTGATGGAGAAGAAACATATTTAATATATTTACATCTAATTTACCATAATTCAATGTGAAAAGGTAAATATAAATAAATTTGAGCTTCATTATTTAATTTTAATTTTTACCTATATTATATAAAATATATGTCATGGACTATAGTCTTTTAACTTAGTTTTTTTGTGGGGAAAAACCTAAAATTTTATGTTGGAGTTCAAAAATAAAATATAATTAACTTTTTACACCTACTATAGTCTATCATGTACGGTGCTTAGTGATAAAAAAACCTAAGACTTTGGGATGGTGAAGAAAAAACCTAAAATATTTGTCATTCATTTATAGTTTTTTAACTCTGTGGCTTACTGACGAAGAAACATGAAATTTGGTGATGGAGAAGAAACATATTTAATATATTTACATCTAATTTACCATAATTCAATATGAAAATGTAAATATAAATAAATTTGAGTTTCATTATTTAATTTTAATTTTTACCTATATTATATAAAATATATGTCATGGACTATAGTCTTTTATCTTTGTTTTTTAGTGGGGAAAAACCTAAAATTTTATGTTGGAGTTCAAAAATAAAATAGAATTAACATTTTACACCAACTATAGTCTATTATGTACGGTGCTTAGTGATAAAAAAACCTAAGACTTTGGGATGGTGAAGAAAAAACCTATAATATTTGTCACTCATTTATAGTTTTTTAACTCTGTGGCTTACTGACGAAGAAACATGAAATTTGGTGATGGAGAAGAGACATATTAAATATATTTACATCTAATTTACCATAATTAAATGTGTAAAAGGTAAATATAAATATGTTTGAGCTTTATTATTTAACTTTAATTTTTAGTTAATTAATTAAAATATATGTCGTGGACTATAGTCTTTTATCTTTGTTTTTTAGGGGGGAAAAACCTAAAATTTTATGTTGGATTTGAAAAATGAAATATAATTAACTTTTTACACCTATTATAGTCTATTATGTACGGTGCATAATGATAAAAAAACCTAAGACTTTGGGATGGTGAAGAAAAAACTTAAAATATTTGTCATTCATTTATAGTTTTTTAACTCTGTGGCATACTGACGAAGAAACATGAAATTTAGTGATGGAAAAGAAACATATTTAATATATTTACATCTAATTTACCATAATTCAATGTGAAAAGTTAAATATAACTAAATTTGAGCTTCATTATTTAGTTTTAATTTTTACCTATATTATATAAAATATATGTCATGGACTATAGTCTTTTATCTTTGTTTTTTAGTGGGGAAAAACCTAAAATTTTATGTTGGATTTGAAAAATAAAATATAATTCACTTTTAACACCTACTATAGTCTATTATGTACGGTGCTTAATGATAAAAAAAACCTAAGACTTTGGGATGGTGAAGAAAAAACCTAAAATATTTGTCATTCATTTATAGTTTTTTAACTCTGTGGCTTACTGACGAAGAAACATGAAATTTGGTGATGGAGAAGAAACATATTTAATATATTTACATTTAATTTACCATAATTCAATGTGAAAAGGTAAATATAAATAAATTTGAGCTTCATTATTTAATTTTAATTTTTACGTATATTATATAAAATATATGTCATGGACTATAGTCTTTTATATTTGTTTTTTAGTGGGGAAAAACCTAAAATTTTATGTTGGAGTTCAAAAATAAAATATAATTAACTTTTTACACCTACTATAGTCTATTATGTACGGTGCTTAGTGATAAAAAAAACCTAAGACTTTGGGATGGTGAAGAAAAAACCTAAAATATTTGTCATTCATTTATAGTTTTTTAACTCTGTGGCTTACTGACGAAGAAACATGAAATTTGGTGATGGAGAAGAAACATATTTAATATATTTACATCTAATTTACCATAATTCAATATGAAAAGGTAAATATAAATAAATTTGAGTTTCATTATTTAATTTTAATTTTTACCTATATTATATAAAATATATGTCATGGACTATAGTCTTTTATCTTTGTTTTTTAGTGGGGAAAAACCTAAAATTTTATGTTGAAGTTCAAAAATAAAATAGAATTAACATTTTACACCAACTATAGTCTATTATGTACGGTGCTTAGTGATAAAAAAACCTAAGACTTTGGGATGGTGAAGAAAAAACCTATAATATTTGTCACTCATTTATAGTTTTTTAACTTTGTGGCTTACTGACGAAGAAACATGAAATTTGGTGATGGAGAAGAGACATATTAAATATATTTACATCTAATTTACCATAATTAAATGTGTAAAAGGTAAATATAAATATGTTTGAGCTTTATTATTTAACTTTAATTTTTAGTTAATTAATTAAAATATATGTCGTGGACTATAGTCTTTTATCTTTGTTTTTTAGGGGGGAAAAACCTAAAATTTTATGTTGGATTTGAAAAATGAAATATAATTCACTTTTTACACCTATTATAGTCTATTATGTACGGTGCATAATGATAAAAAAAACCTAAGACTTTGGGATGGTGAAGAAAAAACTTAAAATATTTGTCATTCATTTATAGTTTTTTAACTCGGTGGCTTACTGACGAAGAAACATGAAATTTAGTGATGGAAAAGAATTATATTTAATATATTTACATCTAATTTACCATAATTCAATGTGAAAAGTTAAATATAACTAAATTTGAGCTTCATTATTTAGTTTTAATTTTTACCTATATTATATAAAATATATGTCATGGACTATAGTCTTTTATCTTTGTTTTTTAGTGGGGAAAAACCTAAAATTTTATGTTGGATTTGAAAAATAAAATATAATTCACTTTTAACACCTACTATAGTCTATTATGTACGGTGCTTAATGATAAAAAAAACCTAAGACTTTGGGATGGTGAAGAAAAAACCTAAAATATTTGTCATTCATTTATAGTTTTTTAACTCTGTGGCTTACTGACGAAGAAACATGAAATTTGGTGATGGAGAAGAAACATATTTAATATATTTACATTTAATTTACCATAATTCAATGTGAAAAGGTAAATATAAATAAATTTGAGCTTCATTATTTAATTTTAATTTTTACGTATATTATATAAAATATATGTCATGGACTATAGTCTTTTATATTTGTTTTTTAGTGGGGAAAAACCTAAAATTTTATGTTGGAGTTCAAAAATAAAATATAATTAACTTTTTACACCTACTATAGTCTATTATGTACGGTGCTTAGTGATAAAAAAAACCCTAAGACTTTGGGATGGTGAAGAAAAAACCCAAAATATTTGTCATTCATTTATAGTTTTTTAACTCTGTGGCTTACTGACGAAGAAACATGAAATTTGGTGATGTAGAAGAAACATATTTAATATATTTACATCTAATTTACCATAATTCAATGTGAAAAGGTAAATATAAATAAATTTGAGCTTCATTATTTAATTTTAATTTTTACCTATATTATATAAAATATATGTCATTGACTATAATCTTTTATCTTTGTTTTTTAGTGGGAAAAAACCTAAAATTTTATGTTGGAGTTTAAAAATAAAATATAATTAACTTTTTACACCTACTATAGTCTATTATGTACGGTGATTAGTGATAAAAAAACCTAAGACTTTGGGATGGTGAAGAAAAAACCTAAATATTTGTCATTCATTTATAGTTTTTTAACTCTGTGGCTTACTGACGAAGAAACATGAAATTTGGTGATGGAGAAGAAACATATTTAATATTTTTACATCTAATTTACCATAATTCAATATGAAAAGGTAAATATAAATAAATTTGAGCTTCATTATTTAATTTTAATTTTTACCTATATTATATAAAATATATGTCATGGACTATAGTCTTTTATCTTTGTTTTTTAGTGGGGAAAAACCTAAAATTTTATGTTGGAGTTCAAAAATAAAATAGAATTAACATTTTACACCAACTATAGTCTATTATGTACGGTGCTTAGTGATAAAATAACCTAAGACTTTGGGATGGTGAAGAAAAAACCTATAATATTTGTCACTCATTTATAGTTTTTTAACTCTGTGGCTTACTGACGAAGAAACATGAAATTTGGTGATGGAGAAGAGACATATTAAATATATTTACATCTAATTTACCATAATTAAATGTGTAAAAGGTAAATATAAATATGTTTGAGCTTTATTATTTAACTTTAATTTTTAGTTAATTAATTAAAATATATGTCGTGGACAATAGTCTTTTATATTTGTTTTTTAGGGGGGAAAAACCTAAAATTTTCTGTTGGATTTGAAAAATAAAATATAATTCACTTTTTACACCTATTATAGTCTATTATGTACGGTGCATAATGATAAAAAAAAACCTAAGACTTTGGGATGATGAAGAAAAAACCTAAAATATTTGTCATTCATTTATAGTTTTTTAACTCTGTGGCTTACTGACGAAGAAACATGAAATTTTGTGATGGAGAAGAAACATATTTAATATATTTACATCTAATTTACCATAATTCAATGTGAAAAGGTAAATATGAATAAATTTGAGCTTCATTATTTAATTTTAATTTTTACCTATATTATATAAAATATATGTCATGGACTATAGTCATTTATCTTTGTTTTTTACTGGGGAAAAACCTAAAATTTTATGTTGGAGTTCAAAAAAAAAATATAATTAACTTTTTACACCTACTATAGTCTATTATGTACGGTGCTTAGTGATAAAAAAACCTAATACTTTGGGATGGTGAAGAAAAAACCCAAAATATTTGCCATTCGTTTATAGTTTTTTAACTCTGTGGCTTACTGACGAAGAAACATAAAATTTGATGATGGAGAAGAAACATATTGAATATATTTACATCTAATTTACCATAATTCAATGTGTAAAAGGTAAATATAAATAAGTTTTAGCTTCATTATTTAATTTTAATTTTTACTTATTTAATTAAAATATATGTCTTGGACTATAGTCTTTTATCTTTGTTCTTTAGTGGGGAAAAACCTAAAATATTATGTTGGAGTTCAAAAATAAAATATAATTAACTTTTTACACCTACTATAGTCTATTATGTACGGTGCTTAGTGATAAAAAACCTAAGACTTTGGGATGGTGAAGAAAAAACCTAAAATATTTGTCATTCATTTATAGTTTTTTAACTCTGTGGCTTACTGACGAAGAAACATGAAATTTGGTGATGGAGAAGAAACATATTTAATATATTTACATCTAATTTACCATAATTCAATGTGAAAAGGTAAATATAAATAAATTTGAGCTTCATTATTTAATTTTAATTTTTACCTATATTATATAAAATATATGTCATGGACTATAGTCTTTTATCTTTGTTCTTTAGTGGGGAAAAACCTAAAATATTATGTTGGAGTTCAAAAATAAAATATAATTAACTTTTTACACCTACTATAGTCTATTATGTACGGTGCTTAGTGATAAAAAACCTAAGACTTTGGGATGGTGAAGAAAAAACCTAAAATATTTGTCATTCATTTATAGTTTTTTAACTCTGTGGCTTACTGACGAAGAAACATGAAATTTGGTGATGGAGAAGAAACATATTTAATATATTTACATCTAATTTACCATAAGTCAATGTGAAACGGTAAATATAAATAAATTTGAGCTTCATTATTGAATTTTAATTTTTACCTATATTATATAAAATATATGTCATGGACTATAGTCATTTATCTTTGTTTTTTACTGGGGAAAAACCTAAAATTTTATGTTGGAGTTCAAAAATAAAATATAATTAACTTTTTACACCTACTTTAGTCTATTATGTACGGTGCTTAGTGATAAAAAAACCTAATACTTTGGGATGGTGAAGAAAAAACCTAAAATATTTGTCATTGATTTATAGTTTTTTAACTCTGTGGTTTACTGACGAAGAAACATGAAATTTGGTGATGGAGAAGAAACATATTGAATATATTTACATCTAATTTACCATAATTCAATGTGAAAAAGGTAAATATAAATAAGTTTGAGCTTCATTATTTAATTTTAATTTTTACATATATTATATATAATATATGTCATGGACTATAGTCTTTTTTCTTTGTATTTTAGTGGGGGAAAACCTAAAATTTTATGTTGGATTCGAAAAATAAAATTTTATTAATTTTTTACACCTACAATATTCTATTATGTTTGGCTCTTACAGATAAAAAAACCTAATACTTTGGGATGGTGAAGAAAAAACCTAAAATATTTGTCATTCATTTATAGTTTTTTAACTCTGTGGCTTACTGGCGAAGAAACATAAAGTTTGATGATGGAGAAGAAACATATTGAATATATTTACATCTAATTTACCATATTTCAAGTGAAAAAGGTAAATATAAATAATTTTGAGCTTCATTATTTAATTTTAATTTTTACTTATTTAATTAAAATATATGTTGTGGACTATAGTCTTTTATCTTTGTTTTTTAGTAGGGAAAAACCTAAAAAAAATTGTTGGATTTGAAAAATAAAATTTAATTAACTTTTTACGCCTACTATAGTCTATTATGTAAGGTGCTTAGTGATAAAAAACCTAATACTTTGGGACGATGAAGAAAAAACCAAAAATATTTGTCATTCATTTGTAGTTTTTGTAACTTTGTGGCTTACTGACGAAGAAACATGAATTTTGGTGATGGAGAATAAACATATTGAATATATTTACATCTAATTTACCATAATTCAATGTGAAAAAGGTAAATATAAATAATTTTGAGCTTCATTATTTAATTTTAATTTTTACCTATATTATATAAAATATATGTCATGGTCTATAGTCTTTTATCTTTGTTTTTTAATGGGGAAAAACCTAAAATTTTATGTTTGAGTTGAAAAATAAAATATAATTAATTTTTTACACCTACTATAGTCTATTTTGTACGGTGCTTAGTGTTAAAAAAACTTAAGACTTTGGGATGGTGAAGAAAAAACCTATAATATTTGTCATTCATTTATAGTTTTTTTAACACTGTGGCTTACTGACGAAGAAACATGAAATTTGGTGATGGAGAAGAAACATATTGAATATATTTACATCTAATTTACCATAATTCAATGTGAAAAAGGTAAATATAAATAAATTTGAGCTTCATTATTTAATTTTAGTTTTTACCTATATTATATAAAATATATGTCATGGACTATAGTCTTTTATCTTTGTTTTTTAGTGGGGAAAAACCTAAAATTTTATGTTGGAGTTCAAAAATAAAATAGAATTAACATTTTACACCAACTACAGTCTATTATGTACGGTGCTTAGTGTTAAAAAAACCTAAGACTTTCGGATGGTGAAGAAAAAACCTAAAATATTTGTCTTTCATTTATAGTTTTTTAACTTTGTGGCTTACTGACGAAGAAACATGAAATTTGGTGATGGAGAAGAAACATATTGAATATATTTACATCTAATTTACCGTAATTCTATATGAAAAAGGTAAATATAAATAAATTTGAGTTTCATTATTTAATTTTAATTTTTACCTATATTATATAAAATATATGTCATGGACTATAGTCTTTTATCTTTGTTTTTTAGTGGGGAAAAACCTAAAATTTTATGTTGGAGTTCAAAAATAAAATAGAATTAACATTTTACACCAACTATAGTCTATTATGTACGGTGCTTAGTGATAAAAAAACCTAAGACTTTGGGATGGTGAAGAAAAAACCTATAATATTTGTCACTCATTTATAGTTTTTTAACTCTGTGGCTTACTGACGAAGAAAGATGAAATTTGGTGATGGAGAAGAGACATATTAAATATATTTACATCTAATTTACCATAATTAAATGTGTAAAAGGTAAATATAAATATGTTTGAGCTTTATTATTTAACTTTAATTTTTAGTTAATTAATTAAAATATATGTCGTGGACTATAGTCTTTTATCTTTGTTTTTTAGGGGGGAAAAACCTAAAATTTTATGTTGGATTTGAAAAATGAAATATAATTCACTTTTTACACCTATTATAGTCTATTATGTACGGTGCATAATGATAAAAAAAACCTAAGACTTTGGGATGGTGAAGAAAAAACTTAAAATATTTGTCATTCATTTATAGTTTTTTAACTCTGTGGCATACTGACGAAGAAACATGAAATTTAGTGATGGAAAAGAAACATATTTAATATATTTACATCTAATTTACCATAATTCAATGTGAAAAGTTAAATATAACTAAATTTGAGCTTCATTATTTAGTTTTAATTTTTACCTATATTATATAAAATATATGTCATGGACTATAGTCTTTTATCTTTGTTTTTTAGTGGGGAAAAACCTAAAATTTTATGTTGGATTTGAAAAATAAAATATAATTCACTTTTAACACCTACTATAGTCTATTATGTACGGTGCTTAATGATAAAAAAAACCTAAGACTTTGGGATGGTGAAGAAAAAACCTAAAATATTTGTCATTCATTTATAGTTTTTTAACTCTGTGGCTTACTGACGAAGAAACATGAAATTTGGTGATGGAGAAGAAACATATTTAATATATTTACATTTAATTGACCATAATTCAATGTGAAAAGGTAAATATAAATAAATTTGAGCTTCATTATTTAATTTTAATTTTTACGTATATTATATAAAATATATGTCATGGACTATAGTCTTTTATATTTGTTTTTTAGTGGGGAAAAACCTAAAATTTTATGTTGGAGTTCAAAAATAAAATATAATTAACTTTTTACACCTACTATAGTCTATTATGTACGGTGCTTAGTGATAAAAAAAACCTAAGACTTTGGGATGGTGAAGAAAAAACCTAAAATATTTGTCATTCATTTATAGTTTTTTAACTCTGTGGCTTACTGACGAAGAAACATGAAATTTGGTGATGGAGAAGAAACATATTTAATATATTTACATCTAATTTACCATAATTCAATATGAAAAGGTAAATATAAATAAATTTGAGTTTCATTATTTAATTTTAATTTTTACCTATATTATATAAAATATATGTCATGGACTATAGTCTTTTATCTTTGTTTTTTAGTGGGGAAAAAACTAAAATTTTATGTTGGAGTTCAAAAATAAAATAGAATTAACATTTTACACCAACTATAGTCTATTATGTACGGTGCTTAGTGATAAAAAAACCTAAGACTTTGGGATGGTGAAGAAAAAACCTATAATATTTGTCACTCATTTATAGTTTTTTAACTCTGTGGCTTACTGACGAAGAAAGATGAAATTTGGTGATGGAGAAGAGACATATTAAATATATTTACATCTAATTTACCATAATTAAATGTGTAAAAGGTAAATATAAATATGTTTGAGCTTTATTATTTAACTTTAATTTTTAGTTAATTAATTAAAATATATGTCGTGGACTATAGTCTTTTATCTTTGTTTTTTAGGGGGGAAAAACCTAAAATTTTATGTTGGATTTGAAAAATGAAATATAATTCACTTTTTACACCTATTATAGTCTATTATGTACGGTGCATAATGATAAAAAAAACCTAAGACTTTGGGATGGTGAAGAAAAAACTTAAAATATTTGTCATTCATTTATAGTTTTTTAACTCTGTGGCATACTGACGAAGAAACATGAAATTTAGTGATGGAAAAGAAACATATTTAATATATTTACATCTAATTTACCATAATTCAATGTGAAAAGTTAAATATAACTAAATTTGAGCTTCATTATTTAGTTTTAATTTTTACCTATATTATATAAAATATATGTCATGGACTATAGTCTTTTATCTTTGTTTTTTAGTGGGGAAAAACCTAAAATTTTATGTTGGATTTGAAAAATAAAATATAATTCACTTTTAACACCTACTATAGTCTATTATGTACGGTGCTTAATGATAAAAAAAACCTAAGACTTTGGGATGGTGAACAAAAACCTAAAATATTTGTCATTCATTTATAGTTTTTTAACTCTGTGGCTTACTGACGAAGAAACATGAAATTTGGTGATGGAGAAGAAACATATTTAATATATTTACATTTAATTGACCATAATTCAATGTGAAAAGGTAAATATAAATAAATTTGAGCTTCATTATTTAATTTTAATTTTTACGTATATTATATAAAATATATGTCATGGACTATAGTCTTTTATATTTGTTTTTTAGTGGGGAAAAACCTAAAATTTTATGTTGGAGTTCAAAAATAAAATATAATTAACTTTTTACACCTACTATAGTCTATTATGTACGGTGCTTAGTGATAAAAAAAACCTAAGACTTTGGGATGGTGAAGAAAAAACCTAAAATATTTGTCATTCATTTATAGTTTTTTAACTCTGTGGCTTACTGACGAAGAAACATGAAATTTGGTGATGGAGAAGAAACATATTTAATATATTTACATCTAATTTACCATAATTCAATATGAAAAGGTAAATATAAATAAATTTGAGTTTCATTATTTAATTTTAATTTTTACCTATATTATATAAAATATATGTCATGGACTATAGTCTTTTATCTTTGTTTTTTAGTGGGGAAAAAACTAAAATTTTATGTTGGAGTTCAAAAATAAAATAGAATTAACATTTTACACCAACTATAGTCTATTATGTACGGTGCTTAGTGATAAAAAAACCTAAGACTTTGGGATGGTGAAGAAAAAACCTATAATATTTGTCACTCATTTATAGTTTTTTAACTTTGTGGCTTACTGACGAAGAAACATGAAATTTGGTGATGGAGAAGAGACATATTAAATATATTTACATCTAATTTACCATAATTAAATGTGTAAAAGGTAAATATAAATATGTTTGAGCTTTATTATTTAACTTTAATTTTTAGTTAATTAATTAAAATATATGTCGTGGACTATAGTCTTTTATCTTTGTTTTTTAGGGGGGAAAAACCTAAAATTTTATGTTGGATTTGAAAAATGAAATATAATTCACTTTTTACACCTATTATAGTCTATTATGTACGGTGCATAATGATAAAAAAAACCTAAGACTTTGGGATGGTGAAGAAAAAACTTAAAATATTTGTCATTCATTTATAGTTTTTTAACTCTGTGGCTTACTGACGAAGAAACATGAAATTTAGTGATGGAAAAGAAACATATTTAATATATTTACATCTAATTTACCATAATTCAATGTGAAAAGTTAAATATAACTAAATTTGAGCTTCATTATTTAGTTTTAATTTTTACCTATATTATATAAAATATATGTCATGGACTATAGTCTTTTATCTTTGTTTTTTAGTGGGGAAAAACCTAAAATTTTATGTTGGATTTGAAAAATAAAATATAATTCACTTTTAACACCTACTATAGTCTATTATGTACGGTGCTTAATGATAAAAAAAACCTAAGACTTTGGGATGGTGAAGAAAAAACCTAAAATATTTGTCATTCATTTATAGTTTTTTAACTCTGTGGCTTACTGACGAAGAAACATGAAATTTGGTGATGGAGAAGAAACATATTTAATATATTTACATTTAATTTACCATAATTCAATGTGAAAAGGTAAATATAAATAAATTTGAGCTTCATTATTTAATTTTAATTTTTACGTATATTATATAAAATATATGTCATGGACTATAGTCTTTTATATTTGTTTTTTAGTGGGGAAAAACCTAAAATTTTATGTTGGAGTTCAAAAATAAAATATAATTAACTTTTTACACCTACTATAGTCTATTATGTACGGTGCTTAGTGATAAAAAAAACCCTAAGACTTTGGGATGGTGAAGAAAAAACCCAAAATATTTGTCATTCATTTATAGTTTTTTAACTCTGTGGCTTACTGACGAAGAAACATGAAATTTGGTGATGTAGAAGAAACATATTTAATATATTTACATCTAATTTACCATAATTCAATGTGAAAAGGTAAATATAAATAAATTTGAGCTTCATTATTTAATTTTAATTTTTACCTATATTATATAAAATATATGTCATTGACTATAATCTTTTATCTTTGTTTTTTAGTGGGAAAAAACCTAAAATTTTATGTTGGAGTTTAAAAATAAAATATAATTAACTTTTTACACCTACTATAGTCTATTATGTACGGTGATTAGTGATAAAAAAACCTAAGACTTTGGGATGGTGAAGAAAAAACCTAAATATTTGTCATTCATTTATAGTTTTTTAACTCTGTGGCTTACTGACGAAGAAACATGAAATTTGGTGATGGAGAAGAAACATATTTAATATTTTTACATCTAATTTACCATAATTCAATATGAAAAGGTAAATATAAATAAATTTGAGCTTCATTATTTAATTTTAATTTTTACCTATATTATATAAAATATATGTCATGGACTATAGTCTTTTATCTTTGTTTTTTAGTGGGGAAAAACCTAAAATTTTATGTTGGAGTTCAAAAATAAAATAGAATTAACATTTTACACCAACTATAGTCTATTATGTACGGTGCTTAGTGATAAAATAACCTAAGACTTTGGGATGGTGAAGAAAAAACCTATAATATTTGTCACTCATTTATAGTTTTTTAACTCTGTGGCTTACTGACGAAGAAACATGAAATTTGGTGATGGAGAAGAGACATATTAAATATATTTACATCTAATTTACCATAATTAAATGTGTAAAAGGTAAATATAAATATGTTTGAGCTTTATTATTTAACTTTAATTTTTAGTTAATTAATTAAAATATATGTCGTGGACAATAGTCTTTTATATTTGTTTTTTAGGGGGGAAAAACCTAAAATTTTCTGTTGGATTTGAAAAATAAAATATGATTCACTTTTTACACCTATTATAGTCTATTATGTACGGTGCATAATGATAAAAAAAAACCTAAGACTTTGGGATGATGAAGAAAAAACCTAAAATATTTGTCATTCATTTATAGTTTTTTAACTCTGTGGCTTACTGACGAAGAAACATGAAATTTTGTGATGGAGAAGAAACATATTTAATATATTTACATCTAATTTACCATAATTCAATGTGAAAAGGTAAATATGAATAAATTTGAGCTTCATTATTTAATTTTAATTTTTACCTATATTATATAAAATATATGTCATGGACTATAGTCATTTATCTTTGTTTTTTACTGGGGAAAAACCTAAAATTTTATGTTGGAGTTCAAAAAAAAATATAATTAACTTTTTACACCTACTATAGTCTATTATGTACGGTGCTTAGTGATAAAAAAACCTAAGACTTTGGGATGGTGAAGAAAAAACCCAAAATATTTGCCATTCGTTTATAGTTTTTTAACTCTGTGGCTTACTGACGAAGAAACATAAAATTTGATGATGGAGAAGAAACATATTGAATATATTTACATCTAATTTACCATAATTCAATGTGAAAAAGGTAAATATAAATAAGTTTGAGCTTCATTATTTAATTTTAATTTTTACATATATTATATATAATATATGTCATGGACTATAGTCTTTTTTCTTTGTATTTTAGTGGGGGAAAACCTAAAATTTTATGTTGGATTCGAAAAATAAAATTTTATTAATTTTTTACACCTACAATATTCTATTATGTTTGGCTCTTACAGATAAAAAAACCTAATACTTTGGGATGGTGAAGAAAAAACCTAAAATATTTGTCATTCATTTATAGTTTTTTAACTCTGTGGCTTACTGGCGAAGAAACATAAAGTTTGATGATGGAGAAGAAACATATTGAATATATTTACATCTAATTTACCATATTTCAATGTGAAAAAGGTAAATATAAATAATTTTGAGCTTCATTATTTAATTTTAATTTTTACTTATTTAATTAAAATATATGTTGTGGACTATAGTCTTTTATCTTTGTTTTTTAGTAGGGAAAAACCTAAAAAAAATTGTTGGATTTGTAAAATAAAATTTAATTAACTTTTTACGCCTACTATAGTCTATTATGTAAGGTGCTTAGTGATAAAAAACCTAATACTTTGGGACGATGAAGAAAAAACCAAAAATATTTGTCATTCATTTGTAGTTTTTGTAACTTTGTGGCTTACTGACGAAGAAACATGAATTTTGGTGATGGAGAATAAACATATTGAATATATTTACATCTAATTTACCATAATTCAATGTGAAAAAGGTAAATATAAATAATTTTGAGCTTCATTATTTAATTTTAATTTTTACCTATATTATATAAAATATATGTCATGGTCTATAGTCTTTTATCTTTGTTTTTTAATGGGGAAAAACCTAAAATTTTATGTTGGAGTTGAAAAATAAAATATAATTAATTTTTTACACCTACTATAGTCTGTTTTGTACGGTGCTTAGTGTTAAAAAAACTTAAGACTTTGGGATGGTGAAGAAAAAACCTATAATATTTGTCATTCACTTATAGTTTTTTTAACACTGTGGCTTACTGACGAAGAAACATGAAATTTGGTGATGGAGAAGAAACATATTGAATATATTTACATCTAATTTACCATAATTCAATGTGAAAAAGGTAAATATAAATAAATTTGAGCTTCATTATTTAATTTTAGTTTTTACCTATATTATATAAAATATATGTCATACACTATAGTCTTTTATCTTTGTTTTTTAGTGGGGAAAAACCTAAAATTTTATGTTGGAGTTGAAAAATAAAATATAATTAATTTTTTACACCTACTATAGTCTATTTTGTACGGTGCTTAGTGTTAAAAAAACCTAAGACTTTCGGATGGTGAAGAAAAAACCTAAAATATTTGTCTTTCATTTATAGTTTTTTAACTTTGTGGCTTACTGACGAAGAAACATGAAATTTGGTGATGGAGAAGAAACATATTGAATATATTTACATCTAATTTACCGTAATTCTATATGAAAAAGGTAAATATAAATAAATTTGAGCTTCATTATTTAATTTTAATTTTTACCTATATTATATAAAATATATGTCATGGACTATAGTCTTTTATCTTTGTTTTTTAGTGGGGAAAAACCTAAAATTTTATGTTGGAGTTCAAAAATAAAATATAATTAACTTTTTACACCTACTATAGTCTATTATGTACGGTGCTTAGTGATAAAAAAACCTAAGACTTTGGGATGGTGAAGAAAAAACCTAAAATATTTGTCATTCATTTATAGTTTTCTAACTCTGTGGCTTACTGACGAAGAAACATAAAATTTGATGATGGAGAAGAAACATATTGAATATATTTACATCTAATTTACCATATTTCAATGTGAAAAAGGTAAATATAAATAAGTTTGAGCTTCATTATTTAATTTTACTTTTTACTTATTTAATTAAAATATATGTCGTGGACTATAGTCTTTTATCTTTGTTTTTTAGTGGGGAAAAACCTAAACTTTTTTGTTGGATTTGAAAAAAAAATTTTCATTAACTTTTTACACCTACTATAGTCTATTATGTACGGTGCTTAGTGATAAAAAAACCTAAGACTTTGGGATGGTGAAGAAAAAACCTAAAATTTTTGTCATTCATTTATAGTTGTTTACCTCTGTGGCTTACTGACGAAGAAACATGAAATTTGTTGATGGAGACGAAACATATTGAATATATTTACATCTAATTTACCATAATTCAATGTGAAAAAGGTAAATATAAATAAGTTTGAGCTTCATTATTTAATTTTAATTTTAACCTATGTTATATAAAATATATGTCATGGACTACAGTCTTTTATCTTTGTTTTTTAGTGGGGAAAAACCTAAAATTTTATGTTGGATTTGAAAAATAAAATATAATTAATTTTTTACACCTACAATATTCTATTATGTTTGGTTCTTAGTGATAAAAAAACCTAATACTTTCGGACGGTGAAGAAAAAACCTAAAATATTTGTCATTCATTTAAAGTTTTTTAACTCTGTGGCTTACTGACGAAGAAACATGAAATTTGGTGATGGAGAAGAAACATATTGAATATATTTACATCTAATTTACCATAATTCAATGTGAAAAAGATAAATATCAATAAGTTTGAGCTTCATTATTTAATTTTAATTTTTACCTATATTATATAAAATATATGTCATGGACTATAGTCTTTCATCTTTGTTTTTTAGTGGGTAAAACCCTAAAATTTTATGTTGGATTTGAAAAATAAAATATAACTAATTTTTTACACCTACAATATTCTATTATGTTTGGTTCTTAGTGATAAAAAAACCTAATACTTTGGGATGGTGAAGAAAAAACCTAAAATATTTGTCATTCATTTAAAGTCTTTTAACTATGTGGCTTACTGACGAAGAAACATGCAATTTGGTGATGGAGAAAAAACATATTGAATATATTTACATCCAATTTACCATAATTCAATGTGAAAAAGTTAAATATAAATACGTTTGAGCTTCATTATTTAATTTTAATTTTTAGCTATATTATATAAAATATATGTCATGGACTATAGTCTTTTATCTATCTTTTTTAGTGGGGAAAAACCTAAAATTTTATGTTGGAGTTGAAAAATAAAATATAATTAACTTTACACCTACTATATTCTATTATGTACGGTGCTTAGTGATAAAAAACCTAAGACTTTGGGATTGTGAAGAAAAAACCTAAAGTATTGTCATTCATTTGTAGTTTTTTTAACTTTGTGGCTTACTGACGAAGAAACATGAAATTTGGTGATGGAGAAGAAACATATTGAATATATTTACATCTAATTTACCATAATTCAATGAGAAAAACTTAAATATAAATAAGTTTGAGCTTCATTATTTAATTTTAATTTTTACCTATATTATATAACATATATGTCATGGTCTATAGTCTTTTATCTTTGTTTTTTAGTGGGGAAAACCTAAAATTTTATGTTGGAGTTGAAAAATAAAATATAATTAATTTTTTACACCTACTATAGTCTATTATGTACGGTGCTTAGTGATAAAAAAACCTAAGACTTTGGGATGGTGAAGAAAAAACCTAAAATATTTGTCACTCATTTATAGTTTTTTAACTTTGTGGCTTACTGGCGAAGAAACATGAAATTTGTTGATGGAGAAGAAACATATTGAATATATTTACATCTAATTTACCATAATTCAATGTGTAAAAGGTGAATATAAATAATTTTGAGCTTCATTATTTAATTTTAATTTTTACTTATTTAATTAAAATATATGTCGTGGACTATAGTATTTTATCTTTGTTTTTTAGTGGGGAAAAACCTAAAATTTTATGTTGGATTTGAAAAATAAAATATAAGTCACTTTTTACACCTACTACAGTCTATTATGTACGGTGCTTAATGATAAAAAAAACCTAAGACTTTGGGATGGTGAAGAAAAAACCTAAAATATTTGTCATTCATTTATAGTTTTTTAACTCTGTGGCTTACTGACGAAGAAACATGAAATTTGGTGATGGAGAAGAAACATATTTAATATATTTACATCTAATTTACCATAATTCAATGTGCAAAGGTAAATATAAATAAATTTGAGCTTCATTATTTAATTTTAATTTTTACCTATATTATATAAAATATATGTGATGGACTATAGTCTTTTATCTTTGTTTTTTAGTGAGGAAAAACCTAAAATTTTATGTTGGAGTTTAAAAATAAAATATAATTAACTTTTTACACCTACTATAGTCTATTATGTACGGTGCTTAGTGATAAAAAAACCTAAGACTTTGGGATGGTGAAAAAAAAACCTACAATATTTGTCATTCATTTATAGTTTTTTAACTCTGTGGGTTACTAACGAAGAAACATAAATTTGGTGATGGAGAAGAGACATATTAAATATATTTACATATAATTTACCATAATTCAATGTGTAAAAGGTAAATATAAATAAGTTTGAGCTTCATTATTTAATTTTAATTTTTACTTATTTAATTAAAATATATGTCGTGGACTATAGTCTTTTATCTTTGTTTTTTAGTGGGGAAAAACCTAAAATTTTTTGTTGGATTTGAAAAAAAAAATTTAATTAATTTAATACACCTACTATAGTCTATTATGTACGGTGCTTAGTGATAAAAAAACCTAAGACTTTGGGATGGTGAAGAAAAAACCTAAAATTTTTGTCGTTCATTTATAGTTTTTTAACTCTGTGGCTTACTGACGAAGAAACATGAAATTTGGTGATGGAGAAGAAACATATTTAATATATTTACATCTAATTTACCATAATTCAATGTGAAAAGGTAAATATAAATAAATTTGAGCTTCATTATTTAATTTTAATTTTTACCTGTATTATATAAAATATATGTCATGGACTATAGTCTTTTATCTTTGTTTTTTAGTGGGGAAAAACCTAAAATTTTATGTTGGAGTTCAAAAATAAAATATAATTAACTTTTTACACCTACTATAGTCTATTATGCAAGGTGCTTAGTGATAAAAAAACCTAAGACTTTGGGATGGTGAAGAAAAAACCTAAAATATTTGTCATTCATTTATAGTTTTTTAACTCTGTGGCTTACTGACGAAGAAACATAAAATTTGTTGATGGAGAAAAAACATATTGAATATATTTACATCTAATTTACCATATTTCAATGTGAAAAAGGTAAATATAAATAAGTTTGAGCTTCATTATTTAATTTTAATTTTTACTTATTTAATTAAAATATCTGTCGTGGACTATAGTCTTTTATCTTTGTTTTTTAGTGGGGAAAAACCTAAAATTTTTTGTTGGATTTGAAAAAAAAATTTTAATTAATTTAATACACCTACTATAGTCTATTATGTACGGTGCTTAGTGTTAAAAAAACCTAAGACTTTCGGATGGTGAAGAAAAAAGCTAAAATATTTGTCTTTCATTTATAGTTTTTTAACTTTGTGGCTTACTGACGAAGAAACATGAAATTTGGTGATGGAGAAGAAACATATTGAATATATTTACATCTAATTTACCGTAATTCTATATGAAAAAGGTAAATATAAATAAATTTGAGCTTCATTATTTAATTTTAATTTTTACCTATATTATATAAAATATATGTCATGGACTATAGTCTTTTATCTTTGTTTTTTAGTGGGGAAAAACCTAAAATTTATGTTGGAGTTCAAAAATAAAATATAATTAACTTTTTACACCTACTATAGTCTATTATGTACGGTGCTTAGTGATAAAAAAACCTAAGACTTTGGGATGGTGAAGAAAAAACCTAAAATATTTGTCATTCATTTATAGTTTTCTAACTCTGTGGCTTACTGACGAAGAAACATAAAATTTGATGATGGAGAAGAAACATATTGAATATATTTACATCTAATTTACCATATTTCAATGTGAAAAAGGTAAATATAAATAAGTTTGAGCTTCATTATTTAATTTTACTTTTTACTTATTTAATTAAAATATATGTCGTGGACTATAGTCTTTTATCTTTGTTTTTTAGTGGGGAAAAACCTAAACTTTTTTGTTGGATTTGAAAAAAAAAATTTCATTAACTTTTTACACCTACTATAGTCTATTATGTACGGTGCTTAGTGATAAAAAAACCTAAGACTTTGGGATGGTGAAGAAAAAACCTAAAATTTTTGTCATTCATTTATAGTTGTTTACCTCTGTGGCTTACTGACGAAGAAACATGAAATTTGTTGATGGAGACGAAACATATTGAATATATTTACATCTAATTTACCATAATTCAATGTGAAAAAGGTAAATATAAATAAGTTTGAGCTTCATTATTTAATTTTAATTTTAACCTATGTTATATAAAATATATGTCATGGACTACAGTCTTTTATCTTTGTTTTTTAGTGGGGAAAAACCTAAAATTTTATGTTGGATTTGAAAAATAAAATATAATTAATTTTTTACACCTACAATATTCTATTATGTTTGGTTCTTAGTGATAAAAAAACCTAATACTTTCGGACGGTGAAGAAAAAACCTAAAATATTTGTCATTCATTTAAAGTTTTTTAACTCTGTGGCTTACTGCCGAAGAAACATGAAATTTGGTGATGGAGAAGAAACATATTGAATATATTTACATCTAATTTACCATAATTCAATGTGAAAAAGATAAATATAAATAAGTTTGAGCTTCATTATTTAATTTTAATTTTTACCTATATTATATAAAATATATGTCATGGACTATAGTCTTTCATCTTTGTTTTTTAGTGGGTAAAACCCTAAAATTTTATGTTGGATTTGAAAAATAAAATATAACTAATTTTTTACACCTACAATATTCTATTATGTTTGGTTCTTAGTGATAAAAAAACCTAATACTTTGGGATGGTGAAGAAAAAACCTAAAATATTTGTCATTCATTTAAAGTCTTTTAACTATGTGGCTTACTGACGAAGAAACATGCAATTTGGTGATGGAGAAAAAACATATTGAATATATTTACATCCAATTTACCATAATTCAATGTGAAAAAGTTAAATATAAATACGTTTGAGCTTCATTATTTAATTTTAATTTTTAGCTATATTATATAAAATATATGTCATGGACTATAGTCTTTTATCTTTCTTTTTTAGTGGGGAAAAACCTAAAATTTTATGTTGGAGTTGAAAAATAAAATATAATTAACTTTACACCTACTATAATCTATTATGTACGGTGCTTAGTGATAAAAAACCTAAGACTTTGGGATTGTGAAGAAAAAACCTAAAGTATTGTCATTCATTTGTAGTTTTTTTAACTTTGTGGCTTACTGACGAAGAAACATGAAATTTGGTGATGGAGAAGAAACATATTGAATATATTTACATCTAATTTACCATAATTCAATGAGAAAAACTTAAATATAAATAAGTTTGAGCTTCATTATTTAATTTTAATTTTTACCTATATTATATAACATATATGTCATGGTCTATAGTCTTTTATCTTTGTTTTTTAGTGGGGAAAACCTAAAATTTTATGTTGGAGTTGAAAAATAAAATATAATTAATTTTTTACACCTACTATAGTCTATTATGTACGGTGCTTAGTGATAAAAAAACCTAAGACTTTGGGATGGTGAAGAAAAAACCTAAAATATTTGTCACTCATTTATAGTTTTTTAACTTTGTGGCTTACTGGCGAAGAAACATGAAATTTGTTGATGGAGAAGAAACATATTGAATATATTTACATCTAATTTACCATAATTCAATGTGTAAAAGGTGAATATAAATAATTTTGAGCTTCATTATTTAATTTTAATTTTTACTTATTTAATTAAAATATATGTCGTGGACTATAGTATTTTATCTTTGTTTTTTAGTGGGGAAAAACCTAAAATTTTATGTTGGATTTGAAAAATAAAATATAAGTCACTTTTTACACCTACTACAGTCTATTATGTACGGTGCTTAATGATAAAAAAAACCTAAGACTTTGGGATGGTGAAGAAAAAACCTAAAATATTTGTCATTCATTTATAGTTTTTTAACTCTGTGGCTTACTGACGAAGAAACATGAAATTTGGTGATGGAGAAGAAACATATTTAATATATTTACATCTAATTTACCATAATTCAATGTGCAAAGGTAAATATAAATAAATTTGAGCTTCATTATTTAATTTTAATTTTTACCTATATTATATAAAATATATGTGATGGACTATAGTCTTTTATCTTTGTTTTTTAGTGGGGAAAAACCTAAAATTTTATGTTGGAGTTTAAAAATAAAATATAATTAACTTTTTACACCTACTATAGTCTATTATGTACGGTGCTTAGTGATAAAAAAACCTAAGACTTTGGGATGGTGAAAAAAAAACCTACAATATTTGTCATTCATTTATAGTTTTTTAACTCTGTGGGTTACTAACGAAGAAACATAAATTTGGTGATGGAGAAGAGACATATTAAATATATTTACATATAATTTACCATAATTCAATGTGTAAAAGGTAAATATAAATAAGTTTGAGCTTCATTATTTAATTTTAATTTTTACTTATTTAATTAAAATATATGTCGTGGACTATAGTCTTTTATCTTTGTTTTTTAGTGGGGAAAAACCTAAAATTTTTTGTTGGATTTGAAAAAAAAAATTTAATTAATTTAATACACCTACTATAGTCTATTATGTACGGTGCTTAGTGATAAAAAAACCTAAGACTTTGGGATGGTGAAGAAAAAACCTAAAATTTTTGTCGTTCATTTATAGTTTTTTAACTCTGTGGCTTACTGACGAAGAAACATGAAATTTGGTGATGGAGAAGAAACATATTGAATATATTTACATCTAATTTACCATAATTCAATGTGAAAAAGGTAAATATAAATAAATTTGAGCTTCATTATTTAATTTTACTTTTTACCTATATTATTTAAAATATATGTCATAGACTATAGTCTTTTATCTTTGTTTTTTAGTGGGGAAAAACCTAAAAAATTTTGTTGGAGTTGAAAAATAAAATATAATTAATTTTTTACACCTACTATAGTCTATTTTGTACGGTGCTTAGTGTTAAAAAAAACTTAAGACTTTGGGATGGTGAAGAAAAAACCTAAAATATTTGTCATTCATTTATAGTTTTTTAACACTGTGGCTTACTGACGAAGAAACATGAAATTTGGTGATGGAGAAGAAACATATTGAATATATTTACATCTAATTTACCATAATTCAATGTGAAAAAGGTAAATATAAATAAATTTGAGCTTCATTATTTAATTTTACTTTTTACCTATATTATTTAAAATATATGCCATAGACTATAGTCTTTTATCTTTGTTTTTTAGTGGGGAAAAACCTAAAAAAATTTGTTGGATTTGAAAAATAAAATTTAATTCACTTTTTACACCTACTATAGTCTATTATGTACGGTGCTTAGTGATAAAAAAACCTAAGACTTTGGGATGGTGAAGAAAAAATCTAAAATTTTTGTCATTCATTTATAGTTTTTTAACTCTGTGGCTTACTGACGAAGAAACATGAAATTTGGTGATGGAGAAGAAACATATGGAATATATTTACATCTAATTTACCATAATTCAATGTGAAAAAGGTAAATATAAATAAATTTGAGCTTCATTATTTAATTTTAATTTTTACCTATATTATATAAAATATATGTCATGGAATATAGTCTTTTATCTTTGTTTTTTAGTGGGGAAAAACCTAAAATTTTATGTTGGATTTGAAAAATAAAATATAATTATTTTTTTACACCTACAATATTCTATTATGTTTGGTTCTTAGTGATAAAAAAACCTAATACTTTGGGGCGGTGAAGAAAAAACATAAATTATTTGTCATTTATTTAAAGTCTTTTAACTATCTGGCTTACTGACGAAAAAACATGAAATTTGGTGATGGAGAAAAAATACATTGAATATATTTACATCTAATTTACCATAATTCAATGTGAAAAATTTAAATATAAATATGTTTGAGCTTCATTATTTAATTTTAATTTTTAGCTATATTATATAAAAAATATGTCATGGACTATAGTCTTTTATCTTTCTTTTTTAGTGGGGAAAAACCTAAAATTTTATGTTGGAATTGAAAAATAAAATATAACTAACTTGTTACACCTACTATAGTCTGTTACGTACGGTGCTTAGTGATAAAAAAACTTAAGACTTTGGGATGGTGAAGAAAAAAACCTAAAATATTTGTCTTTCATTTATAGTTTTTTAACTTTGTGGCTTACTGACGAAGAAACATGAAATTTGGTGATGGAGAAGAAACATATTGAATATATTTACATCTAATTTACCATAATTCAATGTGAAAAAGGTAAATATAAATAAGTTTGAGCTTCATTATTTAATTTTAATTTTTACCTATATTATATAACATATATGTCAGGGTCTATAGTCTTTTATCTTTGTTTTTAAGTGGGGAAAAACCTAAAATTTTATGTTGGAGTTCAAAAATAAAATATAATTAACTTTTTACACCTACTATAGTCTATTATGTACGGTGCTTAGTGATAAAAAAACCTAATACTTTGGGTTGGTGAAGAAAAAACCTAAAATATTTGTCATTCATTTATAGTTTTTTAACTCTGTGGCTTACTGACGAAGAAACATAAAATTGATGATGGAGAAGAAACATATTGAATATATTTACATCTAATTTACCATATTTCAATGTGAAAAAGGTAAATATAAATAAGTTTGCACTTCATTATTTAATTTTACTTTTTACTTATTTAATTAAAATATATGTCGTGGACTATAGACTTTTATCTTTGTTTTTTAGTAGGGAAAAACCTAAAAAAATTTGTTGGATTTGAAAAATAAAATTTAATTAACTTTTTACGCCTACTATAGTCTATTATGTACAGTGCTTAGTGATAAAAAACCTAAGACTTTGGGATGGTGAAGAAAAAATCTAAAATATTTGTCATTCATTTGTAGTTTTTTTAACTTTATGGCTTACTGACGAAGAAACATGAATTTTGGTGATGGAGAAGAAACATATTGAATATATTTACATCTAATTTACCATAATTCAATGTGAAAAAGGTAAATATAAATAATTTTGAGCTTCATTATTTAATTTTTATTTTTACCTATATTATATAAAATATATGTCATGGTCTATAGTCTTTTATCTTTGTTTTTTAGTGGGGAAAAACCTAAAAATTTATGTTGGAGTTGAAAAATAAAATATAATTAATTTTTTACACCTACTATAGTCTATTTTGTACGGTGCCTAGTGTTAAAAAAAACTTAAGACTTTGGGATGGTGAAGAAAAAACCTAAAATATTTGTCATTCATTTATAGTTTTTTAACACTGTGGCTTACTGACGAAGAAACATGAAATTTGGTGATGGAGAAGAAACATATTGAATATATTTACATCTAATTTACCATAATTCAATGTGAAAAAGGTAAATATAAATAAATTTGAGCTTCATTATTTAATTTTACTTTTTACCTATATTATTTAAAATATATGTCATAGACTATAGTCTTTTATCTTTGTTTTTTAGTGGGGAAAAACCTAAAAAAATTTGTTGGATTTGAAAAATAAAATTTAATTAACTTTTTACACCTACTATAGTCTATTATGTACGGTGCTTAGTGATAAAAAAACCTAAGACTTTGGGATGGTGAAGAAAAAATCTAAAATTTTTGTCATTCATTTATAGTTTTTTAACTCTGTGGCTTACTGACGAAGAAACATGAAATTTGGTGATGGAGAAGAAACATATGGAATATATTTACATCTAATTTACCATAATTCAATGTGAATAAGGTAAATATAAATAAATTTGAGCTTCATTATTTAATTTTAATTTTTACCTATATTATATAAAATATATGTCATGGAATATAGTCTTTTATCTTTGTTTTTTAGTGGGGAAAAACCTAAAATTTTATGTTGGATTTGAAAAATAAAATATAATTATTTTTTTACACCTACAATATTCTATTATGTTTGGTTCTTAGTGATAAAAAAACCTAATACTTTGGGGCGGTGAAGAAAAAACATAAATTATTTGTCATTTATTTAAAGTCTTTTAACTATCTGGCTTACTGACGAAAAAACATGAAATTTGGTGATGGAGAAAAAATACATTGAATATATTTACATCTAATTTACCATAATTCAATGTGAAAAATTTAAATATAAATATGTTTGAGCTTCATTATTTAATTTTAATTTTTAGCTATATTATATAAAAAATATGTCATGGACTATAGTCTTTTATCTTTCTTTTTTAGTGGGGAAAAACCTAAAATTTTATGTTGGAATTGAAAAATAAAATATAACTAACTTGTTACACCTACTATAGTCTGTTACGTATGGTGCTTAGTGATAAAAAAACTTAAGACTTTGGGATGGTGAAGAAAAAAACCTAAAATATTTGTCTTTCATTTATAGTTTTTTAACTTTGTGGCTTACTGACGAAGAAACATGAAATTTGGTGATGGAGAAGAAACATATTGAATATATTTACATCTAATTTACCATAATTCAATGTGAAAAAGGTAAATATAAATAAGTTTGAGCTTCATTATTTAATTTTAATTTTTACCTATATTATATAACATATATGTCAGGGTCTATAGTCTTTTATCTTTGTTTTTAAGTGGGGAAAAACCTAAAATTTTATGTTGGAGTTCAAAAATAAAATATAATTAACTTTTTACACCTACTATAGTCTATTATGTACGGTGCTTAGTGATAAAAAAACCTAATACTTTGGGTTGGTGAAGAAAAAACCTAAAATATTTGTCATTCATTTATAGTTTTTTAACTCTGTGGCTTACTGACGAAGAAACATAAAATTTGATGATGGAGAAGAAACATATTGAATATATTTACATCTAATTTACCATATTTCAATGTGAAAAAGGTAAATATAAATAAGTTTGCACTTCATTATTTAATTTTACTTTTTACTTATTTAATTAAAATATATGTCGTGGACTATAGACTTTTATCTTTGTTTTTTAGTAGGGAAAAACCTAAAAAAATTTGTTGGATTTGAAAAATAAAATTTAATTAACTTTTTACGCCTACTATAGTCTATTATGTACAGTGCTTAGTGATAAAAAACCTAAGACTTTGGGATGGTGAAGAAAAAATCTAAAATATTTGTCATTCATTTGTAGTTTTTTTAACTTTATGGCTTACTGACGAAGAAACATGAATTTTGGTGATGGAGAAGAAACATATTGAATATATTTACATCTAATTTACCATAATTCAATGTGAAAAAGGTAAATATAAATAATTTTGAGCTTCATTATTTAATTTTTATTTTTACCTATATTATATAAAATATATGTCATGGTCTATAGTCTTTTATCTTTGTTTTTTAGTGGGGAAAAACCTAAAAATTTATGTTGGAGTTGAAAAATAAAATATAATTAATTTTTTACACCTACTATAGTCTATTTTGTACGGTACCTAGTGTTAAAAAAAACTTAAGACTTTGGGATGGTGAAGAAAAAACCTAAAATATTTGTCATTCATTTATAGTTTTTTAACACTGTGGCTTACTGACGAAGAAACATGAAATTTGGTGATGGAGAAGAAACATATTGAATATATTTACATCTAATTTACCATAATTCAATGTGAAAAAGGTAAATATAAATAAATTTGAGCTTCATTATTTAATTTTACTTTTTACCTATATTATTTAAAATATATGTCATAGACTATAGTCTTTTATGTTTGTTTTTTAGTGGGGAAAAACCTAAAAAATTTTGTTGGATTTGAAAAATAAAATTTAATTAACTTTTTACACCTACTATAGTCTATTATGTACGGTGCTTAGTGATAAAAAAACCTAAGACTTTTGGATGGTGAAGAAAAAATCTAAAATTTTTGTCATTCATTTATAGTTTTTTAACTCTGTGGCTTACTGACGAAGAAACATGAAATTTGGTGATGGAGAAGAAACATATGGAATATATTTACATCTAATTTACCATAATTCAATGTGAAAAAGGTAAATATAAATAAATTTGAGCTTCATTATTTAATTTTAATTTTTACCTATATTATATAAAATATATGTCATGGAATATAGTCTTTTATCTTTGTTTTTTAGTGGGGAAAAACCTAAAATTTTATGTTGGATTTGAAAAATAAAATATAATTATTTTTTTACACCTACAATATTCTATTATGTTTGGTTCTTAGTGATAAAAAAACCTAATACTTTGGGGCGGTGAAGAAAAAACATAAATTATTTGTCATTTATTTAAAGTCTTTTAACTATCTGGCTTACTGACGAAAAAACATGAAATTTGGTGATGGAGAAAAAATACATTGAATATATTTACATCTAATTTACCATAATTCAATGTGAAAAATTTAAATATAAATATGTTTGAGCTTCATTATTTAATTTTAATTTTTAGCTATATTATATAAAAAATATGTCATGGACTATAGTCTTTTATCTTTCTTTTTTAGTGGGGAAAAACCTAAAATTTTATGTTGGAATTGAAAAATAAAATATAACTAACTTGTTACACCTACTATAGTCTGTTACGTATGGTGCTTAGTGATAAAAAAACTTAAGACTTTGGGATGGTGAAGAAAAAAACCTAAAATATTTGTCTTTCATTTATAGTTTTTTAACTTTGTGGCTTACTGACGAAGAAACATGAAATTTGGTGATGGAGAAGAAACATATTGAATATATTTACATCTAATTTACCATAATTCAATGTGAAAAAGGTAAATATAAATAAGTTTGAGCTTCATTATTTAATTTTAATTTTTACCTATATTATATAACATATATGTCAGGGTCTATAGTCTTTTATCTTTGTTTTTAAGTGGGGAAAAACCTAAAATTTTATGTTGGAGTTCAAAAATAAAATATAATTAACTTTTTACACCTACTATAGTCTATTATGTACGGTGCTTAGTGATAAAAAAACCTAATACTTTGGGTTGGTGAAGAAAAAACCTAAAATATTTGTCATTCATTTATAGTTTTTTAACTCTGTGGCTTACTGACGAAGAAACATAAAATTTGATGATGGAGAAGAAACATATTGAATATATTTACATCTAATTTACCATATTTCAATGTGAAAAAGGTAAATATAAATAAGTTTGCACTTCATTATTTAATTTTACTTTTTACTTATTTAATTAAAATATATGTCGTGGACTATAGACTTTTATCTTTGTTTTTTAGTAGGGAAAAACCTAAAAAAATTTTTTGGATTTGAAAAATAAAATTTAATTAACTTTTTACGCCTACTATAGTCTATTATGTACAGTGCTTAGTGATAAAAAACCTAAGACTTTGGGATGGTGAAGAAAAAATCTAAAATATTTGTCATTCATTTGTAGTTTTTTTAACTTTATGGCTTACTGACGAAGAAACATGAATTTTGGTGATGGAGAAGAAACATATTGAATATATTTACATCTAATTTACCATAATTCAATGTGAAAAAGGTAAATATAAATAATTTTGAGCTTCATTATTTAATTTTTATTTTTACCTATATTATATAAAATATATGTCATGGTCTATAGTCTTTTATCTTTGTTTTTTAGTGGGGAAAAACCTAAAAATTTATGTTGGAGTTGAAAAATAAAATATAATTAATTTTTTACACCTACTATAGTCTATTTTGTACGGTGCCTAGTGTTAAAAAAAACTTAAGACTTTGGGATGGTGAAGAAAAAACCTAAAATATTTGTCATTCATTTATAGTTTTTTAACACTGTGGCTTACTGACGAAGAAACATGAAATTTGGTGATGGAGAAGAAACATATTGAATATATTTACATCTAATTTACCATAATTCAATGTGAAAAAGGTAAATATAAATAAATTTGAGCTTCATTATTTAATTTTACTTTTTACCTATATTATTTAAAATATATGTCATAGACTATAGTCTTTTATGTTTGTTTTTTAGTGGGGAAAAACCTAAAAAATTTTGTTGGATTTGAAAAATAAAATTTAATTAACTTTTTACACCTACTATAGTCTATTATGTACGGTGCTTAGTGATAAAAAAACCTAAGACTTTGGGATGGTGAAGAAAAAATCTAAAATTTTTGTCATTCATTTATAGTTTTTTAACTCTGTGGCTTACTGACGAAGAAACATGAAATTTGGTGATGGAGAAGAAACATATGGAATATATTTACATCTAATTTACCATAATTCAATGTGAAAAAGGTAAATATAAATAAATTTGAGCTTCATTATTTAATTTTAATTTTTACCTATATTATATAAAATATATGTCATGGAATATAGTCTTTTATCTTTGTTTTTTAGTGGGGAAAAACCTAAAATTTTATGTTGGATTTGAAAAATAAAATATAATTATTTTTTTACACCTACAATATTCTATTATGTTTGGTTCTTAGTGATAAAAAAACCTAATACTTTGGGACGGTGAAGAAAAAACATAAATTATTTGTCATTTATTTAAAGTCTTTTAACTATCTGGCTTACTGACGAAGAAACATGAAATTTGGTGATGGAGAAAAAATACATTGAATATATTTACATCTAATTTACCATAATTCAATGTGAAAAAGTTAAATATAAATATGTTTGAGCTTCATTATTTAATTTTAATTTTTAGCTATATTATATAAAAAATATGTCATGGACTATAGTCTTTTATCTTTCTTTTTTAGTGGGGAAAAACCTAAAATTTTATGTTGGAATTGAAAAATAAAATATAACTAACTTTTTACACCTACTATATTCTGTTACGTACGGTGCTTAGTGATAAAAAACTTAAGACTTTGGGATGGTGAAGAAAAAAACCTAAAATATTTGTCTTTCATTTATAGTTTTTTAACTTTGTGGCTTACTGACGAAGAAACATGAAATTTGGTGATGGAGAAGAAACATATTGAATATATTTACATCTAATTTACCATAATTCAATGTGAAAAAGGTAAATATAAATAAGTTTGAGCTTCATTATTTAATTTTAATTTTTACCTATATTATATAACATATATGTCATGGTCTATAGTCTTTTATCTTTGTTTTTAAGTGGGGAAAAACCTAAAATTTTATGTTGGAGTTCAAAAATAAAATATAATTAACTTTTTACACCTACTATAGTCTATTATGTACGGTGCTTAGTGATAAAAAAACCTAATACTTTGGGTTGGTGAAGAAAAAACCTAAAATATTTGTCATTCATTTATAGTTTTTTAACTCTGTGGCTTACTGACGAAGAAACATAAAATTTGATGATGGAGAAGAAACATATTGAATATATTTACATCAAATTTACCATAATTCAATGTGAAAAAGGTAAATATAAATAAGTTTGAGCTTCATTATTTAATTTTAATTTTAACCTATGTTATATAAAATATATGTCATGGACTATAGTCTTTTATCTTTGTTTTTTAGTGGGGAAAAACCTAAAATTTTATGTGGGATTTGAAAAATAAAATATAATTAATTTTTTACACCTACAATATTCTATTATGTTTGGTTCTTACTGATAAAAAAACCTAATACTTTGGGACGGTGAAGAAAAAACCTAAAATATTTGTCATTCATTTAAAGTTGTTTAACTCTGTGGCTTACTGACGAAGAAACATGCAATTTGGTGATGGAGAAAAAACATATTGAATATATTTACATCCAATTTACCATAATTCAATGTGAAAAATGTAAATATAAATACGTTTGAACTTCATTATTTAATTTTAATTTTTAGCTATATTATATAAAATATATGTCATGGACTATAGTCTTTTATCTTTCTTTTTTAGTGGGGAAAAACCTAAAATTTTATGTTGGAGTTGAAAAATAAAATATAATTAACTTTACACCTACTATAGTCTATTATGTACGGTGCTTAGTGATAAAAAACCTAAGACTTTGGGATTGTGAAGAAAAAACCTAAAGTATTGTCATTCATTTGTAGTTTTTTTAACTTTGTGGCTTTCTGACGAAGAAACATGAAATTTGGTGATGGAGAAGAAACATATTGAATATATTTACATATAATTTACCATAATTCAATGTGAAAAAGGTAAATATAAATAAGTTTGAGCTTCATTATTTAATTTTAATTTTTACCTATATTATATAACATATATGTCATGGTCTTTAGTCTTTTATCTTTGTTTTTTAGTGGGGAAAAACCTAAAATTTTCTGTTGGAGTTGAAAAATAAAATATAATTAATTTTTTACACCTACTATAGTCTATTATGTACGGTGCTTAGTGATAAAAAAAACCTAAGACTTTGGGATGGTGAAGAAAAAACCTAAAATATTTGTCACACATTTATAGTTTTTTACCTTTGTGGCTTACTGACGAAGAAACATGAAATTTGGTGATGGAGAAGAAACATATTGAATATATTTACATCTAATTTACCATAATTCAATGTGAAAAATGTAAATATAAATAAGTTTGAGCTTCATTATTTAATTTTAATTTTTACCTATATTATATAAAATATATGTCATGGACTATAGTCTTTTATCTTTGTTTTTTAGTGGGGAAAAACCTAAAATTTTATGTTGGAGTTCAAAAATAAAATATAATTAACTTTTTACACCTACTATAGTCTATTATGTACGGTGCTTAGTGATAAAAAAACCTAAAACTTTGGGATGGTGAAGGAAAAACCTATAATATTTGTCATTCATTTATAGTTTTTTAACTCTGTGGCTTACTGACGAAGAAACATGAAATTTGGTAATGGAGAAGAGACATATTAAATATATTTACATCTAATTTACCATAATTCAATGTGTAAAAGGTAAATATAAATAAGTTTGAGCTTCATTATTTAATTTTAATTTTTACTTATTTAATTAAAATATATGTCGTGGACTATAGTCTTTTATCTTTGTTTTTTAGTGGGGAAAAACCTAAAATTTTATGTTGGAGTTCAAAAATAAAATATAATTAACTTTTTACACCTACTATTGTCTAATATGTACGGTGCTTAGTGATAAAAAAAACCTAAGACTTTGAGATGGTGAAGAAACAACCTAAAATATTTGTCATTCATTTATAGTTTTTTAACTCTGTGGCTTACTGACGAAGAAACATGAAATTTGGTGATGGAGAAGAAACATATTTAATATATCTACATCTAATTTACCATAATTCAATGTGAAAAGGTAAATATAAATAAATTTGAGCTTCATTATTTAATTTTAATTTTTACCTATATTATATAAAATATATGTCATGGACTATAGTCTTTTATCTTTGTTTTTTAGTGGGGAAAAACCTAAAATTTTATGTTGGAGTTCAAAAATAAAATATAATTAACTTTTTACACCTACTATAGTTTATTATGTACGGTGCTTAGTGATAAAAAGACCTAAGACTTTGGGATGGTGAAGAAAAAACCTATAATATTTGTCATTCATTTATAATTTTTTAACTCTGTGGCTTACTGACGAAGAAACATGAAATTTGGTGATGGAGAAGAGACATGTAAATATATTTACATCTAATTTACCATAACTCAATGTGTAAAAGGTAAATATAAATAAGTTTGAGCTTCATTATTTAATTTTAATTTTTCCTTATTTAATTAAAATATATGTCGTGGACTATAGTCTTTTATCTTTGTTTTTTAGTGGGGAAAAACCTAAAATTTTATGTTGGATTTGAAAAATAAAATATAAGTCACTTTTTACACCTACTATAGTCTATTATGTACGGTGCTTAATTATAAAAAAAACCTAAGACTTTGGGATGGTGAAGAAAAAACCTAAAATATTTGTCATTCATTTATAGTTTTTTAACTTTGTGTCTTACTGACGAAAAAACATGAAATTTGGTGATGGAGAAGAAACATATTTAATATATTTACATCTAATTTACCATAATTGAATGTGAAAAGGTAAATATAAATAAATTTTAGCTTCATTATTTAATTTTAATTTTTACCTATATTATATAAAATATATGTCATGGACTATAGTCTTTTATCTTTGTTTTTTAGTGGGGAAAACCCTAAAATTTTATGTTGGAGTTCAAAAATAAAATATAATTAACTTTTTACACCTACTATAGTCTATTATGTACGGTGCTTAGTGATAAAAAAACCTAAAACTTTGGGATGGTGAAGGAAAAACCTATAATATTTGTCATTCATTTATAGTTTTTTAACTCTGTGGCTTACTGACGAAGAAACATGAAATTTGGTGATGGAGAAGAGACATATTAAATATATTTACATCTAATTTACCATAATTCAATGTGTAAAAGGTAAATATAAATAAGTTTGAGCTTCATTATTTAATTTTAATTTTTACTTATTTAATTAAAATATATGTCGTGGACTATAGTCTTTTATCTTTGTTTTTTAGTGGGGAAAAACCTAAAATTTTATGTTGGAGTTCAAAAATAAAATATAATTAACTTTTTACACCTACTATAGTCTATTATGTACGGTGCTTAGTGATAAAAAAACCTAAGACTTTGAGATGGTGAAGAAACAACCTAAAATATTTGTCATTCATTTATAGTTTTTTAACTCTGTGGCTTACTGACGAAGAAACATGAAATTTGGTGATGGAGAAGAAACATATTTAATATATCTACATCTAATTTACCATAATTCAATGTGAAAAGGTAAATATAAATAAATTTGAGCTTCATTATTTAATTTTAATTTTTACCTATATTATATAAAATATATGTCATGGACTATAGTCTTTTATCTTTGTTTTTTAGTGGGGAAAAACCTAAAATTTTATGTTGGAGTTCAAAAATAAAATATAATTAACTTTTTACACCTACTATAGTTTATTATGTACGGTGCTTAGTGATAAAAAGACCTAAGACTTTGGGATGGTGAAGAAAAAACCTATAATATTTGTCATTCATTTATAATTTTTTAACTCTGTGGCTTACTGACGAAGAAACATGAAATTTGGTGATGGAGAAGAGACATGTAAATATATTTACATCTAATTTACCATAATTCAATGTGTAAAAGGTAAATATAAATAAGTTTGAGCTTCATTATTTAATTTTAATTTTTCCTTATTTAATTAAAATATATGTCGTGGACTATAGTCTTTTATCTTTGTTTTTTAGTGGGGAAAAACCTAAAATTTTATGTTGGATTTGAAAAATAAAATATAAGTCACTTTTTACACCTACTATAGTCTATTATGTACGGTGCTTAATGATAAAAAAAAACCTAAGACTTTGGGATGGTGAAGAAAAAACCTAAAATATTTGTCATTCATTTATAGTTTTTTAACTTTGTGTCTTACTGACGAAGAAACATGAAATTTGGTGATTGAGAAGAAACATATTTAATATATTTACATCTAATTTACCATAATTCAATGTGAAAAGGTAAATATAAATAAATTTTAGCTTCATTATTTAATTTTAATTTTTACCTATATTATATAAAATATATGTCATGGACTATAGTCTTTTATCTTTGTTTTTTAGTGGGGAAAAACCTAAAATTTTATGTTGGAGTTCAAAAATAAAATATAATTAACTTTTTACACCTACTATAGTCTATTATGTACGGTGCTTAGTGATAAAAAAACCTAAAACTTTGGGATGGTGAAGGAAAAACCTATAATATTTGTCATTCATTTATAGTTTTTTAACTCTGTGGCTTACTGACGAAGAAACATGAAATTTGGTGATGGAGAAGAGACATATTAAATATATTTACATCTAATTTACCATAATTCAATGTGTAAAAGGTAAATATAAATAAGTTTGAGCTTCATTATTTAATTTTAATTTTTACTTATTTAATTAAAATATATGTCGTGGACTATAGTCTTTTATCTTTGTTTTTTAGTGGGGAAAAACCTAAAATTTTATGTTGGATTTGAAAAATAAAATATAAGTCACTTTTTACACCTACTATAGTCTATCATGTACGGTGCTTAATGATAAAAAAAACCTAAGACTTTGGGATGGTGAAGAAAAAACCTAAAATATTTGTCATTCATTTATAGTTTTTTAACTTTGTGTCTTACTGACGAAGAAACATGAAATTTGGTGATGGAGAAGAAACATATTTAATATATTTACATCTAATTTACCATAATTCAATGTGAAAAGGTAAATATAAATAAATTTTAGCTTCATTATTTAATTTTAATTTTTACCTATATTATATAAAATATATGTCATGGACTATAGTCTTTTATCTTTGTTTTTTAGTAGGGAAAAACCTAAAATTTTATGTTGGAGTTCAAAAATAAAATATAATTAACTTTTTACACCAACTATAGTCTATTATGTATGGTGCTTAGTGATAAAAAAACCTAAGACTTTGGGATGGTGAAGAAAAAACCTATAATATTTGTCATTCATATATAGTTTTTTAACTCTGTGGGTTACTAACGAAGAAACATGAAATTTGGTGATGGAGAAGAGACATATTAAATATATTTACATCTAATTTACCATAATTGAATGTGTAAAAGGTAAATATAAATAAGTTTGAGCTTCATTATTTAATTTTAATTTTTACTTATTTAATTAAAATATATGTCGTGGACTATAGTCTTTTATCTTTGTTTTTTAGTGGGGAAAAACCTAAAATTTTATGTTGGAGTTCAAAAATAAAATATAACTAACTTTTTACACCTACTATAGTCTATTATGTATGGTGTTTAGTGATAAAAAAACCTAAGACATTGGGATGGTGAAGAAACAACCTATAATATTTGTCATTCATTTATAGTTTTTTAACTCTGTGGCTTACTGACGAAGAAACATGAAATTTGGTGATGGAGCAGAAACATATTTAATATATCTAAATCTAATTTACCATAATTCAATGTGAAAAGGTAAATATAAATAAATTTGAGCTTCATTATTTAATTTTAATTTTTACCTATATTATATAAAATATATGTCATGGACTATAGTCTTTTATCTTTGTTTTTTAGTGTGGAAAAACCTAAAATTTTATGTTGGAGTTCAAAAATAAAATATAATTAACTTTTTACACCTACTATAGTTTATTATGTACGGTGCTTAGTGATAAAAAGACCTAAGACTTTGGGATGGTGAAGAAAAAACCTATAATATTTGTCATTCATTTATAGTTTTTTAACTCTGTGGCTTACTGACGAAGAAAAATGAAATTTTGTGATGGAGAAGAGACATTTAAATATATTTACATCTAATTTACCATAATTCAATGTGTAAAAGGTAAATATAAATAAGTTTGAGCTTAATTATTTAATTTTACTTTTTACTTATTTAATTAAAATATATGTCGTGGACTATAGTCTTTTATCTTTGTTTTTTAGTGGGGAAAAACCTAAAATTTTATGTTGGATTTGAAAAATAAAATATAAGTCACTTTTTACACCTACTATAGTCTATTATGTACGGTGCTTAATGATAAAAAAAACCTAAGACTTTGGGATGGTGAAGAAAAAACCTAAAATATTTGTCATTCATTTATAGTTTTTTAACTCTGTGTCTTACTGACGAAGAAACATGAAATTTGGTGATGGAGAAGAAACATATTTAATATATTTACATCTAATTTACCATAATTCAATGTGAAAAGGTAAATATAAATAAATTTTAGCTTCATTATTTAATTTTAATTTTTACCTATATTATATAAAATATATGTCATGGAATATAGTCTTTTATCTTTGTTTTTTAGTGGGGAAAAACCTAAAATTTTATGTTGGAGTTCCAAAATAAAATATAATTAACTTTTTACACCTACTATATTCTATTATGTATGGTGCTTAGTGATAAAAAAACCTAAGACTTTGGGATGGTGAAGAAAAAACCTATAATATTTGTCATTCATTTATAGTTTTTTAACTCTGTGGCTTACTGACGAAGAAACATGAAATATGGTGATGGAGAAGAGACATATTAAATATATTTACATCTAATTTACCATAATTCAATGTGTAAAAGGTAAATATAAATAAGTTTGAGCTTCATTATTTAATTTTAATTTTTACTTATTTAATTAAAATATATGTCGTGGACTATAGTCTTTTATCTTTGTTTTTTAGTGGGGAAAAACCTAAAATTTTATGTTGGATTTGAAAAATAAAATATAAGTCACTTTTTACACCTACTATAGTCTATTATGTACGGTGCTTAATGATAAAAAAAAACCTAAGACTTTGGGATGGTGAAGAAAAAACCTAAAATATTTGTCATTCATTTATAGTTTTTTAACTTTGTGTCTTACTGACGAAGAAACATGAAATTTGGTGATGGAGAAGAAACATATTTAATATATTTACATCTAATTTACCATAATTCAATGTGAAAAGGTAAATATAAATAAATTTTAGCTTCATTATTTAATTTTAATTTTTACCTATATTATATAAAATATATGTCATGGACTATAGTCTTTTATCTTTGTTTTTTAGTGGGGAAAAACCTAAAATTTTATGTTGGAGTTCAAAAATAAAATATAATTAACTTTTTACACCTACTATAGTCTATTATGTACGGTGCTTAGTGATAAAAAAACCTAAAACTTTGGGATGGTGAAGGAAAAACCTATAATATTTGTCATTCATTTATAGTTTTTTAACTCTGTGGCTTACTGACGAAGAAACATGAAATTTGGTGATGGAGAAGAGACATTTAAATATATTTACATCTAATTTACCATAATTCAATGTGTAAAAGGTAAATATAAATAAGTTTGAGCTTAATTATTTAATTTTAATTTTTACTTATTTAATTAAAATATATGTCGTGTACTATAGTCTTTTATCTTTGTTTTTTAGTGGGGAAAAACCTAAAATTTTATGTTGGATTTGAAAAATAAAATATAAGTCACTTTTTACACCTACTATAGTCTATTATGTACGGTGCTTAATGATAAAAAAAATCTAAGACTTTGGGATGGTGAAGAAAAAACCTAAAATATTTGTCATTCATTTATAGTTTTTTAACTCTGTGTCTTACTGACGAAGAAACATGAAATTTGGTGATGGAGAAGAAACATATTTAATATATTTACATCTAATTTACCATAATTCAATGTGAAAAGGTAAATATAAATAAATTTGAGCTTCATTATTTAATTTTAATTTTTACTAATATTATATAAAATATATGTCATGGACTATAGTCTTTTATCTTTGTTTTTTTGTGGGGAAAAACCTAAAATTTTATGTTGGAGTTCAAAAATAAAATATAATTAACTTTTTACACCTACTATAGTCTATTATGTATGGTGCTTAGTGATAAAAAAAAACCTAAGACTTTGGGATGGTGAAGAAAAAACCTAAAATATTTGTCATTCATTTATAGTTTTTTAACTATGTGGCTTACTGACGAAGAAACATGAAGTTTGGTGATGGAGAAGAAACATATTAAATATATTTACATCTAATTTACCATAATTCAATGTGAAAAAGGTAAATATAAATAAATTTGAGCTTCATTATTTAATTTTTATTTTTACCTATATTATATAGAATATATGTCATGGACTATAGTCTTTTATCTTTATTTTTTAGTGGGGAAAAACTTAAAATTTTAAGTTGGAGTTCAAAAATAAAATATAATTAACTTTTTACTCCTACTATAGTCTATTATGTACGGTGCTTAGTGATAAAAAAACCTAAGACTTTGGGATGGTGAATAAAAAACCTAAATTATTTGTCATTCATTTATAGTTTTTTAACTCTGTGGCTTACTGACGAAGAAACATAAAATTTGATGATGGAGAAGAAACATATTGAATACATTTACATCTAATTTACCATATTTCAATGTGAAAAAGGTAAATATAAATAATTTTGAGCTTCATTATTTAATTTTAATTTTTACTTATTTAATTAAAATATATGTCGTGGACTATAGTCTTTTATCTTTGTTTTTTAGTAGGGAAAAACCTAAAATTTTATGTTGGATTTGAAAAATAAAATATAATTAACTTTTTACACCTACTATAGTCTATTATGAACGGTGTTTAGTGATAAAAAACCTAAGACTATGGGATGGTGAAGAAAATACCTAAAATATTTGTCATTCATTTATAGTTTTTTAACTCTGTGGCTTACTTACGAAGAAACATGAAATTTAGTGATGGAGAAGAAACATATTGAATATATTTACATCTAATTTACCATAATTCAATGTGAAAAAGTTAAATATAAATAAGTTTGATCTTAATTATTTAATTTTAATTTTTACCTATATTATATAACATATATGTCATGGTCTATAGTCTTTTATCTTTGTTTTTTAGTGGGGAAAAACCTAAAATTTTATGTTGGAGTTGAAAAATAAATTATAATTAATTTTTTACACCTACTATAGTCTATTATGTACGGTGCTTAGTGATAAAAAAACCTAAGACTTTGGGTTGGTGAAGAAAAACCTAAAATATTTGTCACTCATTTATAGTTTTTTAACTCTGTGGCTTACTGACGAAGAAACATGAAATTTGGTGATGGAGAAGAAACATATTTAATATATCTACATCTAATTTACCATAATTCAATGTGAAAAGGTAAATATAGATAAATTTGAGCTTCATTATTTAATTTTAATTTTTACCTATATTATATAAAATATATGTCATGGACTATAGTCTTTTATCTTCGTTTTTTAGTGGGGAAAAACCTAAAATTTTATGTTGGAGTTCAAAAATAAAATATAATTAACTTTTTACACCTACTATAGTTTATTATGTACGGTGCTTAGTGATAAAAAGACCTAAGACTTTGGGATGGTGAAGAAAAAACCTATAATATTTGTCATTCATTTATATTTTTTTAACTCTGTGGCTTACTGACGAAGAAACATGAAATTTGGTGATGGAGAAGAGACATGTAAATATATTTACATCTAATTTACCATAATTCAATGTGTAAAAGGTAAATATAAATAAGTTTGAGCTTCATTATTTAATTTTAATTTTTCCTTATTTAATTAAAATATATGTCGTGGACTATAGTCTTTTATCTTTGTTTTTTAGTGGGGAAAAACCTAAAATTTTATGTTGGATTTGAAAAATAAAATATAAGTCACTTTTTACACCTACTATAGTCTATTATGTACGGTGCTTAATGATAAAAAAAAACCTAAGACTTTGGGATTGTGAAGAAAAAACCTAAAATATTTGTCATTCATTTATAGTTTTTTAACTTTGTGTCTTACTGACGAAGAAACATGAAATTTTGTGATGGAGAAGAAACATATTTAATATATTTACATCTAATTTACCATAATTCAATGTGAAAAGGTAAATATAAATAAATTTTAGCTTCATTATTTAATTTTAATTTTTACCTATATTATATAAAATATATGTCATGGACTATAGTCTTTTATCTTTGTTTTTTAGTGGGGAAAAACCTAAAATTTTATGTTGGAGTTCAAAAATAAAATATAATTAACTTCTTACACCAACTATAGTCTATTATGTATGGTGCTTAGTGATAAAAAAACCTAAGACTTTGGGATGGTGAAGAAAAAACCTATAATATTTGTCATTCATTTATAGTTTTTTAACTCTGTGGGTTACTGACGAAGAAACATGAAATTTGGTGATGGAGAAGAGACATATTAAATATATTTACATCTAATTTACCATAATTCAATGTGTAAAAGGTAAATATAAATAAGTTTGAGCTTCATTATTTAATTTTAATTTTTACTTATTTAATTAAAATATATGTCGTGGACTATAGTCTTTTATCTTTGTTTTTTAGTGGGGAAAAACCTAAAATTTTATGTTGGAGTTCAAAAATAAAATATAACTAACTTTTTACACCTACTATAGTCTATTATGTACGGTGTTTAGTGATAAAAAAACCTAAGACTTTGGGATGGTGAAGAAACAACCTAAAATATTTGTCATTCATTTATAGTTTTTTTAACTCTGTGGCTTACTGACGAAGAAACATGAAATTTGGTGATGGAGCAGAAACATATTTAATATATCTAAATCTAATTTACCATAATTCAATGTGAAAAGGTAAATATAAATAAATTTGAGCTTCATTATTTAATTTTAATTTTTACCTATATTATATAAAATATATGTCATGGACTATAGTCTTTTATCTTTGTTTTTTAGTGGGGAAAAACCTAAAATTTTATGTTGGAGTTCAAAAATAAAATATAATTAACTTTTTACACCTACTATAGTTTATTATGTACGGTGCTTAGTGATAAAAAGACCTAAGACTTTGGGATGGTGAAGAAAAAACCTATAATATTTGTCATTCATTTATAGTTTTTTAACTCTGTGGCTTACTGACGAAGAAAAATGAAATTTTGTGATGGAGAAGAGACATTTAAATATATTTACATCTAATTTACCATAATTCAATGTGTAAAAGGTAAATATAAATCAGTTTGAGCTTAATTATTTAATTTTACTTTTCACTTATTTAATTAAAATATATGTCGTGGACTATAGTCTTTTATCTTTGTTTTTTAGTGGGGAAAAACCTAAAATTTTATGTTGGATTTGAAAAATAAAATATAAGTCACTTTTTACACCTACTATAGTCTATTATGTACGGTGCTTAATGATAAAAAAAACCTAAGACTTTGGGATTGTGAAGAAAAAACCTAAAATATTTGTCATTCATTTATAGTTTTTTAACTTTGTGTCTTACTGACGAAGAAACATGAAATTTTGTGATGGAGAAGAAACATATTTAATATATTTACATCTAATTTACCATAATTCAATGTGAAAAGGTAAATATAAATAAATTTTAGCTTCATTATTTAATTTTAATTTTTACCTATATTATATAAAATATATGTCATGGACTATAGTCTTTTATCTTTGTTTTTTAGTGGGGAAAAACCTAAAATTTTATGTTGGAGTTCAAAAATAAAATATAATTAACTTCTTACACCAACTATAGTCTATTATGTATGGTGCTTAGTGATAAAAAAACCTAAGACTTTGGGATGGTGAAGAAAAAACCTATAATATTTGTCATTCATTTATAGTTTTTTAACTCTGTGGGTTACTGACGAAGAAACATGAAATTTGGTGATGGAGAAGAGACATATTAAATATATTTACATCTAATTTACCATAATTCAATGTGTAAAAGGTAAATATAAATAAGTTTGAGCTTCATTATTTAATTTTAATTTTTACTTATTTAATTAAAATATATGTCGTGGACTATAGTCTTTTATCTTTGTTTTTTAGTGGGGAAAAACCTAAAATTTTATGTTGGAGTTCAAAAATAAAATATAACTAACTTTTTACACCTACTATAGTCTATTATGTACGGTGTTTAGTGATAAAAAAACCTAAGACTTTGGGATGGTGAAGAAACAACCTAAAATATTTGTCATTCATTTATAGTTTTTTTAACTCTGTGGCTTACTGACGAAGAAACATGAAATTTGGTGATGGAGCAGAAACATATTTAATATATCTAAATCTAATTTACCATAATTCAATGTGAAAAGGTAAATATAAATAAATTTGAGCTTCATTATTTAATTTTAATTTTTACCTATATTATATAAAATATATGTCATGGACTATAGTCTTTTATCTTTGTTTTTTAGTGGGGAAAAACCTAAAATTTTATGTTGGAGTTCAAAAATAAAATATAATTAACTTTTTACACCTACTATAGTTTATTATGTACGGTGCTTAGTGATAAAAAGACCTAAGACTTTGGGATGGTGAAGAAAAAACCTATAATATTTGTCATTCATTTATAGTTTTTTAACTCTGTGGCTTACTGACGAAGAAAAATGAAATTTTGTGATGGAGAAGAGACATTTAAATATATTTACATCTAATTTACCATAATTCAATGTGTAAAAGGTAAATATAAATAAGTTTGAGCTTAATTATTTAATTTTACTTTTCACTTATTTAATTAAAATATATGTCGTGGACTATAGTCTTTTATCTTTGTTTTTTAGTGGGGAAAAACCTAAAATTTTATGTTGGATTTGAAAAATAAAATATAAGTCACTTTTTACACCTACTATAGTCTATTATGTACGGTGCTTAATGATAAAAAAAACCTAAGACTTTGGGATGGTGAATAAAAAACCTAAAATATTTGTCATTCATTTATAGTTTTTTAACTCTGTGTCTTACTGACGAAGAAACATGAAATTTGGTGATGGAGAAGAAACATATTTAATATATTTACATCTAATTTACCATAATTCAATGTGAAAAGGTAAATATAAATAAATTTTAGCTTCATTATTTAATTTTAATTTTTACCTATATTATATAAAATATATGTCATGGAGTATAGTCTTTTATCTTTGTTTTTTAGTGGGGAAAAACCTAAAATTTTATGTTGGAGTTCAAAAATAAAATATAATTAACTTTTTACACCTACTATAGTCTATTATGTATGGTGCTTAGTGATAAAAAAACCTAAGACTTTGGGATGGTGAAGAAAAAACCTATAATATTTGTCATTCATTTATAGTTTTTTAACTCTGTGGCTTACAGACGAAGAAACATGAAATATGGTGATGGAGAAGAGACATATTAAATATATTTACATCTAATTTACCATAATTCAATGTGTAAAAGGTAAATATAAATAAGTTTGAGCTTCATTATTTAATTTTAATTTTTACTTATTTAATTAAAATATATGTCGTGGACTATAGTCTTTTATCTTTGTTTTTTAGTGGGGAAAAACCTAAAATTTTATGTTGGAGTTCAAAAATAAAATATAATTAACTTTTTACACCTACTATAGTCTATTATGTACGGTGCTTAGTGATAAAAAAATCTAAGACTTTGGGATGGTGAAGAAACAACCTAAAATATTTGTCATTCATTTATAGTTTTTTAACTCTGTGGCTTACTGACGAAGAAACATGAAATTTGGTGATGGAGAAGAAACATATTTAATATATCTACATCTAATTTACCATAATTCAATGTGAAAAGGTAAATATAAAGAAATTTGAGCTTCATTATTTAATTTTAATTTTTACCTATATTATATAAAATATATGTCATGGACTATAGTCTTTTATCTTTGTTTTTTAGTGGGGAAAAACCTAAAATTTTATGTTGGAGTTCAAAAATAAAATATAATTAACTTTTTACACCTATTATAGTTTATTATGTACGGTGCTTAGTGATAAAAAGACCTAGTACTTTGGGATGGTGAAGAAAAAACCTATAATATTTGTCATTCATTTATAGTTTTTAAACTCTGTGGCTTACTGATGAAGAATCATGAAATTTGGTGATGGAGAAGAGACATTTAAATATATTTACATCTAATTTACCATAATTCAATGTGTAAAAGGTAAATATAAATAAGTTTGAGCTTAATTATTTAATTTAAATTTTTACTTATTTAATTAAAATATATGTCGTGGACTATAGTCTTTTATCTTTGTTTTTTAGTGGGGAAAAACCTAAAATTTTATGTTGGATTTGAAAAATAAAATATAAGTCACTTTTTACACCTACTATAGTCTATTACGTACGGTGCTTAATGATAAAAAAAAATCTAACACTTTGGGATGGTGAAGAAAAAACCTAAAATATTTGTCATTCATTTATAGTTTTTTAACTCTGTGTCTTACTGACGAAGAAACATGAAATTTGATGATGGGGAAGAAACATATTTAATATATTTACATCTAATTTACCATAATTCAATGTGAAAAGCTAAATATAAATAAATTTGAGCTTCATTATTTAATTTTAATTTTTACTAATATTATATAAAATATATGTCATGGACTATAGTCTTTTATCTTTGTTTTTTTGTGGGGAAAAACCTAAAATTTTATGTTGGAGTTCAAAAATAAAATATAATTAACTTTTTACACCTACTATAGTCTTTTATGTATGGTGCTTAGCGATAAAAAGAAACCTAAGACTTTGGGATGGTGAAGAAAAAACCTAAAATATTTGTCATTCATTTATAGTTTTTTAACTATGTGGCTTACTGACGAAGAAACATGAAGTTTGGTGATGGAGAAGAAACATATTGAATATATTTACATCTAATTTACCATAATTCAATGTGAAAAAGGTAAATATAAATAAATTTGAGCTTCATTATTTAATTTTAATTTTTACCTATATTATATAGAATATATGTCATGGACTATAGTCTTTTATCTTTATATTTTAGTGGGGAAAAACATAAAATTTTAAGTTGGAGTTCAAAAATAAAATATAATTAACTTTTTACTCCTACTATAGTCTATTATGTACGGTGCTTAGTGATAAAAAAACCTAAGACTTTGGGATGGTGAATAAAAAACCTAAATTATTTGTCATTCATTTATAGTTTTTTAACTCTGTGGCTTACTGACGAAGAAACATAAAATTTGATGATGGAGAAGAAACATATTGAATACATTTACATCTAATTTACCATATTTCAATGTGAAAAATGTAAATATAAATAATTTTGAGCTTCATTATTTAATTTTAATTTTTACTTATTTAATTAAAATATATGTCGTGGACTATAGTCTTTTATCTTTGTTTTTTAGTAGGGAAAAACCTAAAATTTTATGTTGGATTTGAAAAATAAAATATAATTAACTTTTTACACCTACTATAGTCTATTATGAACGGTGTTTAGTGATAAAAAACCTAAGACTATGGGATGGTGAAGAAAATACCTAAAATATTTGTCATTCATTTATAGTTTTTTAACTCTGTGGCTTACTTACGAAGAAACATGAAATTTAGTGATGGAGAAGAAACATATTGAATATATTTACATCTAATTTACCATAATTCAATGTGAAAAAGTTAAATATAAATAAGTTTGAGCTTCATTATTTAATTTTAATTTTTACCTATATTATATAACATATATGTCATGGTCTATAGTCTTTTATCTTTGTTTTTTAGTGGGGAAAAACCTAAAATTTTATGTTGGAGTTGAAAAATAAATTATAATTAATTTTTTACACCTACTATAGTCTATTATATACGGTGCTTAGTGATAAAAAAACCTAAGACTTTGGGATGGTGAAGAAAAACCTAAAATATTTGTCACTCATTTATAGTTTTTTAACTTTGTGGCTTAGTGACGAAGAAACATGAAATTTGGTGATGGAGAAGAAACATATTGAATATATTTACATCTAATTTACCATAATTCAATGTGAAAAATGTTAATATAAATAAGTTTGAGCTTTATTATTTAATTTTAATTTTTACCTATATTATATAAAATATATGTCATGGACTATAGTCTTTTATCTTTGTTTTTTAGTGGGGAAAAACCTAAAATTTTATGTTGGAGTTCAAAAATAAAATATAATTAACTTTTTACACCTACTATAGTCTATTATGTACGGTGCTTAGTGATAAAAAAACCTAAGACTTTGGGATGGTGAAGAAAAAACCTATAATATTTGTCATTCATTTATAATTTTTTAAATCTGTGGCTTACTGACGAAGAAACATGAAATTTGGTGATGGAGAAGAGACATATTAAATATATTTACATCTAATTTACCATAATTCAATGTGTAAAAGGTAAATATAAATAAGTTTGAGCTTCATTATTTAATTTTTAACTTTTACTTATTTAATTAAAATATATGTCGTGGAATATAGTCTTTTATCTTTGTTTTTTAGTGGGGAAAAACCTAAAATTTTATGTTGGAGTTCAAAAATAAAATATAATTAACTTTTTACACCTACTATAGTTTATTATGTACGGTGCTTAGTAATAAAAAGACCTAAGACTTTGGGATTGTGAAGAAAAAACCTATAATATTTGTCATTCATTTATAGTTTTTTAACTTTGTGGCTTACTGACGAAGAAACATGAAATTTAGTGATGGAGAAGAGACATTTAAATATATTTACATCAAATTTACCATAATTCAATGTGTAAAATGTAAATATAAATAAGTTTGAGCTTCATTATTTAATTTTAATTTTTACCTATATTATATAAAATATATGTCATGGACTATAGTCTTTTATCTTTGTTTTTTAGTGGGGAAAAACCTAAAATTTTATGTTGGAGTTCAAAAATAAAATATAATTAACTTTTTACACCTATTATAGTTTATTATGTACGGTGCTTAGTGATAAAAAGACCTAATACTTTGGGATGGTGAAGAAAAAACCTATAATATTTGTCATTCATTTATAGTTTTTTAACTCTGTGGCTTACTGATGAAGAAACATGAAATTTGGTGATGGAGAAGAGACATTTAAATATATTTACATCTAATTTACCATAATTCAATGTGTAAAAGGTAAATATAAATAAGTTTGAGCTTGATTATTTAATTTTAATTTTTACTTATTTAATTAAAATATATGTCGTGGACTATAGTCTTTTATCTTTGTTTTTTAGTGGGGAAAAACCTAAAATTTTATGTTGGATTTGAAAAATAAAATATAAGTCACTTTTTACACCTACTATAGTCTATTATGTACGGTGCTTAATGATAAAAAAAAATCTAAGACTTTGGGATGGTGAAGAAAAAACCTAAAATATTTGTCATTCATTTATAGTTTTTTAACTCTGTGTCTTACTGACGAAGAAACATGAAATTTGGTGATGGAGAAGAAACATATTTAATATATTTACATCTAATTTACCATAATTCAATGTGAAAAGGTAAATATAAATAAATTTGAGCTTCATTATTTAATTTTAATTTTTACTAATATTATATAAAATATATGTCATGGACTATAGTCTTTTATCTTTGTTTTTTTGTGGGGAAAAACCTAAAATTTTATGTTGGAGTTGAAAAATAAATTATAATTAATTTTTTACACCTACTATAGTCTATTATGTACGGTGCTTAGTGATAAAAAAACCTAAGACTTTGGGATGGTGAAGAAAAACCTAAAATATTTGTCACTCATTTATAGTTTTTTAACTTTGTGGCTTACTGACGAAGAAACATGAAATTTAGTGATGGAGAAGAAACATATTGAATATATTTACATCTAATTTACCATAATTCAATGTGAAAAATGTTAATATAAATAAGTTTGAGCTTCATTATTTAATTTTAATTTTTACCTATATTATATAAAATATATGTCATGGACTATAGTCTTTTATCTTTGTTTTTTAGTGGGGAAAAACCTAAAATTTTATGTTGGAGTTCAAAAATAAAATATAATTAACTTTTTACACCTACTATAGTCTATTATGTACGGTGCTTAGTGATAAAAAAACCTAAGACTTTGGGATGGTGAAGAAACAACCTAAAATATTTGTCATTCATTTATAGTTTTTTAACTCTATGGCTTACTGACGAAGAAACATGAAATTTGGTGATGGAGAAGAAACATATTTAATATATCTACATCTAATTTACCATAATTCAATGTGAAAAGGTAAATATAAATAAATTTGAGCTTCATTATTTAATTTTAATTTTTACCTATATTATATAAAATATATGTGATGGACTATAGTCTTTTATCTTTGTTTTTTAGTGGGGAAAAACCTAAAATTTTATGTTGGAGTTCAAAAATAAAATATAATTAACTTTTTACACCTATTATAGTTTATTATGTACGGTGCTTAGTGATAAAAAGACCTAATACTTTGGGATGGTGAAGAAAAAACCTATAATATTTGTCATTCATTTATAGTTTTTTAACTCTGTGTCTTACTGACGAAGAAACATGAAATTTGGTGATGGAGAAGAAACATATTTAATATATTTACATCTAATTTACCATAATTCAATGTGAAAAGGTAAATATACATAAATTTGAGCTTCATTATTTAATTTTAATTTTTACCTATATTATAGAAAATATATGTCATGGACTATAGTCTTTTATCTTTGTTTTTTAGTGGGGAAAAACCTAAAATTTTATGTTGGAGTTCCAAAATAAAATATAATTAACTTTTTACACCTACTATAGTCTATTATGTACGGTGCTTAGTGATAAAAAAACCTAAGACTTTGGGATGGTGAAGAAAAACCTAAAATATTTGTCACTCATTTATAGTTTTTTAACTTTGTGGCTTACTGACGAAGAAACATGAAATTTAGTGATGGAGAAGAAACATATTGAATATATTTACATCTAATTTACCATAATTCAATGTGAAAAATGTTAATATAAATAAGTTTGAGCTTCATTATTTAATTTTAATTTTTACCTATATTATATAAAATATATGTCATGGACTATAGTCTTTTATCTTTGTTTTTTAGTGGGGAAAAACCTAAAATTTTATGTTGGAGTTCAAAAATAAAATATAATTAACTTTTTACACCTACTATAGTCTATTATGTACGGTGCTTAGTGATAAAAAAACCTAAGACTTTGGGATGGTGAAGAAAAAACCTATAATATTTGTCATTCATTTATAATTTTTTAAATCTGTGGCTTACTGACGAAGAAACATGAAATTTGGTGAAGGAGAAGAGACATATTAAATATATTTACATCTAATTTACCATAATTCAATGTGTAAAAGGTAAATATCAATAATTATTGAGCTTCATTATTTAATTTTTAACTTTTACTTATTTAATTAAAATATATGTCGTGGAATATAGTCTTTTATCTTTGTTTTTTAGTGGGGAAAAACCTAAAATTTTATGTTGGAGTTCAAAAATAAAATATAATTAACTTTTTACACCTACTATAGTTTATTATGTACGGTGCTTAGTGATAAAAAGACCTAAGACTTTGGGATGGTGAAGAAAAAACCTATAATATTTGTCATTCATTTATAGTTTTTTAACTCTATTGCTTACTGACGAAGAAACATGAAATTTGGTGATGGAGAAGAGACATTTAAATATATTTACATCTAATTTACCATAATTCAATGTGTAAAAGGTAAATATAAATAAGTTTGAGCTTCATTATTTAATTTTAATTTTTACTTATTTAATTAAAATATATGTCGTGGACTATAGTCTTTTATCTTTGTTTTTTAGTGGGGAAAAACCTAAAATTTTATGTTGGATTTGAAAAATAAAATATAACTCACTTTTTACACCTACTATAGTCTATTATGTACGGTGCTTAATGATAAAAAAACCTAAGACTTTGGGATGGTGAATAAAAAACCTAAAATATTTGTCATTCATTTATAGTTTTTTAACTCTGTGTCTTACTGACGAAGAAACATGAAATTTGGTGATGGAGAAGAAACATATTTAATATATTTACATCTAATTTACCATAATTCAATGTGAAACGGTAAATATAAATAAATTTGAGCTTCATTATTTAATTTTAATTTTTACCTATATTATAGAAAATATATGTCATGAACTATAGTCTTTTATCTTTGTTTTTTAGTGGGGAAAAACCTAAAATTTTATGTTGGAGTTCAAAAATAAAATATAATTAACTTTTTACACCTACTATAGTCTATTATGTACGGTGCTTAGTGATAAAAAAACCTAAGACTTTGGGATGGTGAAGAAAAAACCTATAATATTTGTCATTCATTTATAGTTTTTTAACTCTGTGGCTTACTGACGAAGAAACTTGAAATTTGGTGATGGAGAAGAAACATATTGAATATATTTACATCTAATTTACCATAATTCATTGTGAAAAAGGTAAATATAAATAAGTTTGCGCTTCATCATTTAATTTTAATTTTTACTTATTTAATTAAAATATATGTCGTGGACTATAGTCTTTTATCTATGTTTTTTAGTGGGGAAAAACCTAAAATTTTATGTTGGATTTGAAAAATAAAATATAATTCACTTTTTACACCTACTATAGTCTATTATGTACGGTGCTTAATGATAAAAAAACCTAAGACTTTGGGATGGTGAAGAAAAAACCTAAAATATTTGTCATTCATTTATAGTTTTTTAACTTTGTGGCTTACTGATGAAGAAACATGAAATTTGGTGATGGAGAAGAAACATATATAATATATTTACATCTAATTTACCATAATTCAATGTGAAAAATGTTAATATAAATAAGTTTGAGCTTCATTATTTAATTTTAATTTTTACCTATATTATATAAAATATATGTCATGGACTATAGTCTTTTATCTTTGTTTTTTAGTGGGGAAAAACCTAAAATTTTATGTTGGAGTTCAAAAATAAAATATAATTAACTTTTTACACCTACTATAGTCTATTATGCACGGTGCTTAGTGATAAAAAACCTAAGACTTTGGGATGGTGAATAAAAAACCTAAAATATTTGTCATTCATTTATAGTTTTTTAACTTTGTGTCTTACTGACGAAGAAACATGAAATTTGGTGATGGAGAAGAAACATATTTAATATATTTACATCTAATTTACCATAATTCAATGTGAAAAGGTAAATATAAATAAATTTTAGCTTCATTATTTAATTTTAATTTTTACCTATATTATATAAAATATATGTCATGGACTATAGTCTTTTATCTTTGTTTTTTAGTGGGGAAAAACCTAAAATTTTATGTTGGAGTTCAAAAATAAAATATAATTAACTTTTTACACCTACTATAGTCTATTATGTACGGTGCTTAGTGATAAAAAAACCTAAAACTTTGGGATGGTGAAGGAAAAACCTATAATATTTGTCATTCATTTATAGTTTTTTAACTCTGTGGCTTACTGACGAAGAAACATGAAATTTGGTGATGGAGAAGAGACATATTAAATATATTTACATCTAATTTACCATAATTCAATAAGTAAAAGGTAAATATAAATAAGTTTGAGCTTCATTATTTAATTTTAATTTTTACTTATTTAATTAAAATATATGTCGTGGACTGTAGTCTTTTATCTTTGTTTTTTAGTGGGGAAAAACCTAAAATTTTATGTTGGAGTTCAAAAATAAAATATAATTAACTTTTTACACCTACTATAGTCTATTATGTACGGTGCTTAGTGATAAAAAAACCTAAGACTTTGAGATGGTGAAGAAACAACCTAAAATATTTGTCATTCATTTATAGTTTTTTAACTCTGTGGCTTACTGACGAAGAAACATGAAATTTGGTGATGGAGAAGAAACATATTTAATATATCTACATCTAATTTACCATAATTCAATGTGAAAAGGTAAATATAAATAAATTTGAGCTTCATTATTTAATTTTAATTTTTACCTATATTATATAAAATATATGTCATGGACTATAGTCTTTTATCTTTGTTTTTTAGTGGGGAAAAACCTAAAATTTTATGTTGGAGTTCAAAAATAAAATATAATTAACTTTTTACACCTACTATAGTTTATTATGTACGGTGCTTAGTGATAAAAAGACCTAAGACTTTGGGATGGTGAAGAAAAAACCTATAATATTTGTCATTCATTTATATTTTTTTAACTCTGTGGCTTACTGACGAAGAAACATGAAATTTGGTGATGGAGAAGAGACATGTAAATATATTTACATCTAATTTACCATAATTCAATGTGTAAAAGGTAAATATAAATAAGTTTGAGCTTCATTATTTAATTTTAATTTTTCCTTATTTAATTAAAATATATGTCGTGGACTATAGTCTTTTATCTTTGTTTTTTAGTGGGGAAAAACCTAAAATTTTATGTTGGATTTGAAAAATAAAATATAAGTCACTTTTTACACCTACTATAGTCTATTATGTACGGTGCTTAATGATGAAAAAAACCTAAGACTTTGGGATGGTGAAGAAAAAACCTAAAATATTTGTCATTCATTTATAGTTTTTTAACTTTGTGTCTTACTGACGAAGAAACATGAAATTTGGTGATGGAGAAGAAACATATTTAATATATTTACATCTAATTTACCATAATTCAATGTGAAAAGGTAAATATAAATAAATTTTAGCTTCATTATTTAATTTTAATTTTTACCTATATTATATAAAATATATGTCATGGACTATAGTCTTTTATCTTTGTTTTTTAGTGGGGAAAAACCTAAAATTTTATGTTGGAGTTCAAAAATAAAATATAATTAACTTTTTACACCTACTATAGTCTATTATGTACGGTGCTTAGTGATAAAAAAACCTAAAACTTTGGGATGGTGAAGGAAAAACCTATAATATTTGTCATTCATTTATAGTTTTTTAACTCTGTGGCTTACTGACGAAGAAACATGAAATTTGGTGATGGAGAAGAGACATATTAAATATATTTACATCTAATTTACCATAATTCAATGTGTAAAAGGTAAATATAAATAAGTTTGAGCTTCATTATTTAATTTTAATTTTTACTTATTTAATTAAAATATATGTCTTGGACTATAGTCTTTTATCTTTGTTTTTTAGTGGGGAAAAACCTAAAATTTTATGTTGGAGTTCAAAAATAAAATATAATTAACTTTTTACACCTACTATAGTCTATTATGTACGGTGCTTAGTGATAAAAAAACCTAAGACTTTGAGATGGTGAAGAAACAACCTAAAATATTTGTCATTCATTTATAGTTTTTTAACTCTGTGGCTTACTGACGAAGAAACATGAAATTTGGTGATGGAGAAGAAACATATTTAATATATCTACATCTAATTTACCATAATTCAATGTGAAAAAGGTAAATATAAATAAATTTGAGCTTCATTATTTAATTTTAATTTTTACCTATATTATATAAAATATATGTCATGGACTATAGTCTTTTATCTTTGTTTTTTAGTGGGGAAAAACCTAAAATTTTATGTTGGAGTTCAAAAATAAAATATAATTAACTTTTTACACCTACTATAGTCTATTATGAACGGTGTTTAGTGATAAAAAACCTAAGACTATGGGATGGTGAAGAAAATACCTAAAATATATGTCATTCATTTATAGTTTTTTTAACTCTGTGGCTTACTTACGAAGAAACATGAAATTTAGTGATGGAGAAGAAACATATTGAATATATTTACATCTAATTTACCATAATTCAATGTGAAAAAGTTAAATATAAATAAGTTTGAGCTTCATTATTTAATTTTAATTTTTACCTATATTATATAACATATATGTCATGGTCTATAGTCTTTTATCTTTGTTTTTTAGTGGGGAAAAACCTAAAATTTTATGTTGGAGTTGAAAAATAAATTATAATTAATTTTTTACACCTACTATAGTCAATTATGTACGGTGCTTAGTGATAAAAAAACCTAAGACTTTGGGATGGTGAAGAAAAACCTAAAATATTTGTCACTCATTTATAGTTTTTTAACTTTGTGGCTTACTGACGAAGAAACATGAAATTTGGTGATGGAGAAGAAACATATTGAATATATTTACATCTAATTTACCATAATTCAATGTGAAAAATGTTAATATAAATAAGTTTGAGCTTCATTATTTAATTTTAATTTTTACCTATATTATATAAAATATATGTCGTGGAATATAGTCTTTTATCTTTGTTTTTTAGTGGGGAAAAACCTAAAATTTTATGTTGGAGTTCAAAAATAAAATATAATTAACTTTTTACACCTACTATAGTTTATTATGTACGATGCTTAGTGATAAAAAGACCTAAGACTTTGGGATGGTGAAGAAAAAACCTATAATATTTGTCATTCATTTATAGTTTTTTAACTCTGTGGCTTACTGACGAAGAAAAATGAAATTTTGTGATGGAGAAGAGACATTTAAATATATTTACATCTAATTTACCATAATTCAATGTGTAAAAGGTAAATATAAATAAGTTTGAGCTTAATTATTTAATTTTACTTTTTACTTATTTAATTAAAATATATGTCGTGGACTATAGTCTTTTATCTTTGTTTTTTAGTGGGGAAAAACCTAAAATTTTATGTTGGATTTGAAAAATAAAATATAAGTCACTTTTTACACCTACTATAGTCTATTATGTACGGTGCTTAATGATAAAAAAAACCTAAGACTTTGGGATGGTGAAGAAAAAACCTAAAATATTTGTCATTCATTTATAGTTTTTTAACTCTGTGTCTTACTGACGAAGAAACATGAAATTTGGTGATGGAGAAGAAACATATTTAATATATTTACATCTAATTTACCATAATTCAATGTGAAAAGGTAAATATAAATAAATTTTAGCTTCATTATTTAATTTTAATTTGTACCTATATTATATAAAATATATGTCATGGAGTATAGTCTTTTATCTTTGTTTTTTAGTGGGGAAAAACCTAAAATTTTATGTTGGGGTTCAAAAATAAAATATAATTAACTTTTTACACCTACTATAGTCTATTATGTATGGTGCTTAGTGATAAAAAAACCTAAGACTTTGGGATGGTGAAGAAAAAACCTATAATATTTGTCATTCATTTATAGTTTTTTAACTCTGTGGCTTACTGACGAAGAAACATGAAATATGGTGATGGAGAAGAGACATATTAAATATATTTACATCTAATTTACCATAATTCAATGTGTAAAAGGTAAATATAAATAAGTTTGAGCTTCATTATTTAATTTTAATTTTTACTTATTTAATTAAAATATATGTCGTGGACTATAGTCTTTTATCTTTGTTTTTTAGTGGGGAAAAACCTAAAATTTTATGTTGGAGTACAAAAATAAAATATAATTAACTTTTTACACCTACTATAGTCTATTATGTACAATGCTTAGTGATAAAAAAATCTAAGACTTTGGGATGGTGAAGAAACAACCTAAAATATTTGTCATTCATTTATAGTTTTTTAACTCTGTGGCTTACTGACGAAGAAACATGAAATTTGGTGATGGAGAAGAAACATATTTAATATATCTACATCTAATTTACCATAATTCAATGTGAAAAGGTAAATATAAATAAATTTGAGCTTCATTATTTAATTTTAATTTTTACCTATATTATATAAAATATATGTCATGGACTATAGTCTTTTATCTTTGTTTTTTAGTGGGGAAAAACCTAAAATTTTATGTTGGAGTTCAAAAATAAAATATAATTAACTTTTTACACCTATTATAGTTTATTATGTACGGTGCTTAGTGATAAAAAGACCTAATACTTTGGGATGGTGAAGAAAAAACCTATAATATTTGTCATTCATTTATAGTTTTTTAACTCTGTGGCTTACTGATGAAGAAACATGAAATTTGGTGATGGAGAAGAGACATTTAAATATATTTACATCTAATTTACCATAATTCAATGTGTAAAAGGTAAATATAAATAAGTTTGAGCTTAATTATTTAATTTTAATTTTTACTTATTTAATTAAAATATATGTCGTGGACTATAGTCTTTTATCTTTGTTTTTTAGTGGGGAAAAACCTAAAATTTTATGTTGGATTTGAAAAATAAAATATAAGTCACTTTTTACACCTACTATAGTCTATTATGTACGGTGCTTAATGATAAAAAAAATCTAAGACTTTGGGATGGTGAAGAAAAAACCTAAAATATTTGTCATTCATTTATAGTTTTTTAACTCTGTGTCTTACTGACGAAGAAACATGAAATTTGGTGATGGAGAAGAAACATATTTAATATATTTACATCTAATTTACCATAATTCAATGTGAAAAGTTAAATATAAATAAATTTGAGCTTCATTATTTAATTTTAATTTTTACTAATATTATATAAAATATATGTCATGGACTATAGTCTTTTATCTTTGTTTTTTTGTGGGGAAAAACCTAAAATTTTATGTTGGAGTTCAAAAATAAAATATAATTAACTTTTTACACCTACTATAGTCTATTATGTATGGTGCTTAGTGATAAAAAAAACCTAAGACTTTGGGATGGTGAAGAAAAAACCTAAAATATTTGTCATTCATTTATAGTTTTTTAACTATGTGGCTTACTGACGAAGAAACATGAAGTTTGGTGATGGAGAAGAAACATATTGAATATATTTACATCTAATTTACCATAATTCAATGTGAAAAAGGTAAATATAAATAAATTTGAGCTTTATTATTTAATTTTAATTTTTACCTATATTATATAGAATATATGTCATGGACTATAGTCTTTTATCTTTATTTTTTAGTGGGGAAAAACTTAAAATTTTAAGTTGGAGTTCAAAAATAAAATATAATTAACTTTTTACTCCTACTATAGTCTATTATGTACGGTGCTTAGTGATAAAAAAACCTAAGACTTTGGGACGGTGAATAAAAAACCTAAATTATTTGTCATTCATTTATAGTTTTTTAACTCTGTGGCTTACTGACGAAGAAACATAAAATTTGATGATGGAGAAGAAACATATTGAATACATTTACATCTAATTTACCATATTTCAATGTGAAAAAGGTAAATATAAATAATTTTGAGCTTCATTATTTAATTTTAATTTTTACTTATTTAATTAAAATATATGTCGTGGACTATAGTCTTTTATCTTTGTTTTTTAGTAGGGAAAAACCTAAAATTTTATGTTGGATTTGAAAAATAAAATATAATTAACTTTTTACACCTACTATAGTCTATTATGAACGGTGTTTAGTGATAAAAAACCTAAGACTATGGGATGGTGAAGAAAATACCTAAAATATTTGTCATTCATTTATAGTTTTTTTAACTCTGTGGCTTACTTACGAAGAAACATGAAATTTAGTGATGGAGAAGAAACATATTGAATATATTTACATCTAATTTACCATAATTCAATGTGAAAAAGTTAAATATAAATAAGTTTGAGCTTCATTATTTAATTTTAATTTTTACCTATATTATATAACATATATGTCATGGTCTATAGTCTTTTATCTTTGTTTTTTAGTGGGGAAAAACCTAAAATTTTATGTTGGAGTTGAAAAATAAATTATAATTAATTTTTTACACCTACTATAGTCAATTATGTACGGTGCTTAGTGATAAAAAAACCTAAGACTTTGGGATGGTGAAGAAAAACCTAAAATATTTGTCACTCATTTATAGTTTTTTAACTTTGTGGCTTACTGACGAAGAAACATGAAATTTGGTGATGGAGAAGAAACATATTGAATATATTTACATCTAATTTACCATAATTCAATGTGAAAAATGTTAATATAAATAAGTTTGAGCTTCATTATTTAATTTTAATTTTTACCTATATTATATAAAATATATGTCATGGACTATAGTCTTTTATCTTTGTTTTTTAGTGGGGAAAAACCTAAAATTTTATGTTGGAGTTCAAAAATAAAATATAATTAACTTTTTACACCTACTATAGTCTATTATGTACGGTGCTTAGTGATAAAAAAACCTAAGACTTTGGGATGGTGAAGAAAAAACCTATAATATTTGTCATTCATTTATAATTTTTTAAATCTGTGGCTTACTGACGAAGAAACATGAAATTTGGTGATGGAGAAGAGACATATTAAATATATTTACATCTAATTTACCATAATTCAATGTGTAAAAGGTAAATATAAATAAGTTTGAGCTTCATTATTTAATTTTTAACTTTTACTTATTTAATTAAAATATATGTCGTGGAATATAGTCTTTTATCTTTGTTTTTTAGTGGGGAAAAACCTAAAATTTTATGTTGGAGTTCAAAAATAAAATATAATTAACTTTTTACACCTACTATAGTTTATTATGTACGGTGCTTAATGATAAAAAAAACCTAAGACTTTGGGATGGTGAAGAAAAAACCTATAATATTTGTCATTCATTTATAGTTTTTTAACTCTGTGGCTTACTGACGAAGAAACATGAAATTTGGTGATGGAGAAGATACATTTAAATATATTTACATCTAATTTACCATAATTCAATGTGTAAAAGGTAAATATAAATAAGTTTGAGCTTCATTATTTAATTTTAATTTTTACTTATTTAATTAAAATATATGTCGTGGACTATAGTCTTTTATCTTTGTTTTTTAGTGGGGAAAAACCTAAAATTTTATGTTGGATTTGAAAAATAAAATATAACCCACTTTTTACACCAACTATAGTCTATTATGTACGGTGCTTAATGATAAAAAAACCTAAGACTTTGGGATGGTGAATAAAAAACCTAAAATATTTGTCATTCATTTATAGTTTTTTAACTCTGTGTCTTACTGACGAAGAAACATGAAATTTGGTGATGGAGAAGAAACATATTTAATATATTTACATCTAATTTACCATAATTCAATGTGAAAAGGTAAATATAAATAAATTTGAGCTTCATTATTTAATTTTAATTTTTACCTATATTATAGAAAATATATGTCATGGACTATAGTCTTTTATCTTTGTTTTTTAATGGGGAAAAACCTAAAATTTTATGTTGGAGTTCAAAAATAAAATATAATTAACTTTTTACACCTACTATAGTCTATTATGTACGGTGCTTAGTGATAAAAAAACCTAAGACTTTGGGATGGTGAAGAAAAAACCTATAATATTTGTCATTCATTTATAGTTTTTTAACTCTGTGGCTTACTGACGAAGAAACATGAAATTTGGTGATGGAGAAGAAACATATTGAATATATTTACATCTAATTTACCATAATTCATTGTGAAAAAGGTAAATATAAATAAGTTTGCGCTTCATCATTTAATTTTAATTTTTACTTATTTAATTAAAATATATGTCGTGGACTATAGTCTTTTATCTATGTTTTTTAGTGGGGAAAAACCTAAAATTTTATGTTGGATTTGAAAAATAAAATATAATTCACTTTTTACACCTACTATAGTCTATTATGTACGGTGCTTAATGATAAAAAAACCTAAGACTTTGGGATGGTGAAGAAAAAACCTAAAATATTTGTCATTCATTTATAGTTTTTTAACTTTGTGGCTTACTGATGAAGAAACATGAAATTTGGTGATGGAGAAGAAACATATATAATATATTTACATCTAATTTACCATAATTCAATGTGAAAAATGTTAATATAAATAAGTTTGAGCTTCATTATTTAATTTTAATTTTTACCTATATTATATAAAATATATGTCATGGACTATAGTCTTTTATCTTTGTTTTTTAGTGGGGAAAAACCTAAAATTTTATGTTGGAGTTCAAAAATAAAATATAATTAACTTTTTACACCTACTATAGTCTATTATGTACGGTGCTTAGTGATAAAAAACCTAAGACTTTGGGATGGTGAAGAAAAAACCTATAATATTTGTCATTCATTTATAATTTTTTAAATCTGTGGCTTACTGACGAAGAAACATGAAATTTGGTGATGGAGAAGAGACATATTAAATATATTTACATCTAATTTACCATAATTCAATGTGTAATAGGTAAATATAAATAAGTTTGAGCTTCATTATTTAATTTTTAATTTTTACTTATTTAATTAAAATATATGTCGTGGAATATAGTCTTTTATCTTTGTTTTTTAGTGGGGAAAAACCTAAAATTTTATGTTGGAGTTCAAAAATAAAATATAATTAACTTTTTACACCTACTATAGTTTATTATGTACGGCGCTTAGTGATAAAAAGACCTAAGACTTTGGGATGGTGAAGAAAAAACCTATAATATTTGTCATTCATTTATAGTTTTTTAACTCTGTGGCTTACTGACGAAGAAACATGAAATTTGGTGATGGAGAAGAGACATTTAAATATATTTACATCTAATTTACCATAATTCAATGTGTAAAAGGTAAATATAAATAAGTTTGAGCTTCATTATTTAATTTTAATTTTTACTTATTTAATTAAAATATATGTCGTGGACTATACTCTTTTATCTTTGTCTTTTAGTGGGGAAAAACCTAAAATTTTATGTTGGATTTGAAAAATAAAATATAATTCACTTTTTACACCTACTATAGTCTATTATGTACGGTGCTTAATGATAAAAAAAAACCTAAGACTTTGGGATGGTGAAGAAAAAACCAAAAATATTTGTCATTCATTTTTAGTTTTTTAACTCTGTGGCTTACTGACGAAGAAACATGAAATTTGGTGATGGAGAAGAAACATATTTAATATATTTACATCTAATTTACCATAATTAAATGTGAAAAAGTTAAATGTAAATAAGTTTGAGCTTCATTATTTAATTTTAATTTTTACCTATATTATATAACATATATGTCATGGTCTATAGTCTTTTATCTTTGTTTTTTAGTGGGGAAAAACCTAAAATTTTATGTTGGAGTTGAAAAATAAAATATAATTAACTTTTTACACCTACTATAGTCTTTTATATACGGTGCTTAGTGATAAAAAAAACCTAAGACTTTGGGATGGTGAAGAAAAAACCTATAATATTTGTCATTCATTTATAGTTTTTTAACTCTGTGGATTACTGACGAAGAAACATGAAATTTGGTGATGGAGAAGAGACATATTAAATATATTTACATCTAATTTACCATAATTCAATGTGTAAAAGGTAAATATAAATAAGTTTGAGCTTCATTATTTAATTTTAATTTTTACCTATATGATATAAAATATATGTCATGGACTATAGTCTTTTATCTTTGTTTTTTAGTGTGGAAAAACCAAAAATTTTATGTTGGTTTCGAAAAATAAAATTTAATAAATTTTTTACACCTACAATATTCTATTATGTTTGGCTCTTACTGATAAAAAACCCTAATACTTTGGGATGGTGAAGAAAAAACCTAAAATATTTGTCATTCATTTATAGTTTTTTAACTCTGTGGCTTACTGGCGAAGAAACATAAAATTTGATGATGGAGAAGAAACATATTGAATATATTTACATCCAATTTAACATACTTCAATGTGAAAAAGGTAAATATAAATAAGTTTGAGCTTCATTATTTAATTTTAATTTTTACTTATTTAATTAAAATATATGGCGTGGACTATAGTCTTTTATCTTTGTTTTTTAGTAGGGAAAAACCTAAAAAAATTTGTTGGATTTGAAAAATAAATTTTAATTAACTTTTTACGCCTACTATAGTCTATTATGTATGGTGCTTAGTGTTAAAAAAAACCTAAGACTTTGGGATGGTGAAGAAAAAACCTAAAATATTTGTCAATCATTTGTAGTTTTTTTAACTTTGTGGCTTACTGAAGAAGAAACATGAATTTTGGTGATGGAAAAGAAACCTATTGAATATATTTACATCTAATTTACCATAATTCAATGTGAAAAAGATAAATATAAATAATTTTGAGTTTCATTATTTAATTTTAATTTTTACCTATATTATATAAAATATATGTCATGGTCTATATAGTCTTTTATCTTTGTTTTTTAGTGGGGAAAAACCTAAAATTTTATGTTGGAGTTGAAAAATAAAATATAATTAATTTTTTACACCTACTATAGTCTATTTTGTACGGTGCTTAATGTTAAAAAAATCTAAGACTTTGGGATGGTGAAGAAAAAACCTAAAATATTTGTCATTCATTTATAGTTTTTTAACATTGTGGCTTACTGACGAAGAAACATGAAATTTGGTGATGGAGAAGAAACATATTGAATATATTTACATCTAATTTACCATAATTTAATGTGAAAAAGGTAAATATAAATAAATTTGAGCTTCATTATTTAATGTTAATTTTTACCTATATTATATAAAATATATGTCATGGACTATAGTCTTTTATCTTTGTTTTTTAGTGGGGAAAAACCTAAAAAAATTTGTTGGATTTGAAAAATAAAATTTAATTAACTTTTTACACCTACTATAGTCTATAATGTACGGTGCTTAGTGAAAAAAAAACCTAAGACTTTGGGATGGTGAAGAAAAAACCTAAAATTTTTGACATTCATTTATAGTTTTTTAACTCTGTGGCTTACTGACAAAGAAACATGAAATTTGGTGATGGAGAAGAAACATATGTAATATATTTACATCTAATTTACCATAATTCAATGTGAAAAAGGTAAATATAAATAAATTTGAGCTTCATTATTTAATATTAATTTTTACCTATATTATATAAAATATATGTCATGGACTATAGTCTTTTATCTTTGTTTTTTAGTGGGGAAAAACCTAAAATTTTATGTTGGATTTGAAAAATAAAATATAATTAATTTTTTACACCTACAATATTCTATTATGTTTGGTTCTTAGTGATAAAAAAACCTAATAATTGGGACGGTGAAGAAAAAACATAAAATATTTGTCATTTATTTAAAGTCTTTTAACTATGTGGCTTACTGACGAAGAAACATGAAATTTGGTGATGGAGAAAAAATACATTGAATATATTTACATCTAATTTACCATAATTCAATGTGAAAAAGTAAATTATAAATACGTTTGATCTTCATTATTTAATTTTAATTTTTAGCTATATTATATAAAAAATATGTCATGGACTATAGTCTTTTATCTTTCTTTTTTAGTGGGGAAAAACCTAAAATTTTATGTTGGAGTTGAAAAATAAAATATAACTAACTTTTTACACCTACTATAATCTATTTTGTACGGTGCTTAGTGATAAAAAACTTAAGACTTTGGGCTGGTGAAGAAAAAACCTAAAATATTTGTCATTTATTTATAGTTTTTTTAGCTTTGTGGCTTACTGACGAAGAAACATGAAATTTGGTGATTTAGAAGAAACATATTTAATATATTTAAATCTTATTTACGATAATTCAATGTGAAAAAGGTAAATATAAATAAATTTGAGGTTCATTATTTAATTTTAATTTTTACCTATATTATATAAAATATATGTCATGGACTATAGTCTTTTATCTTTGTTTTTTAGTGGGGAAAAACATAAAATTTTATGTTGGAGTTCAAAAATAAAAATATAATTAACTTTTTACACCTACTATAGCCTATTATGTACGGTGCTTAGTGATAAAAAAACCTAATACTTTGGGATGGTGAAGAAAAACCTAAAATATTTGTCATTCATTTATAGTTTTTTAACTCTGTGGCTTGTTGACGAAGAAACATAAAATTTGATGATGGAGAAGAAACATATTGAATATATTTACATCTAATTTACCATATTTCAATGTGAAAAAGGTAAATATAAATAATTTTGAGCATCATTATTTAATTTTAATTTTTACTTAATTAATTAAAATATATGTCGTGGACTATAGTCTTTTATCTTTGTTTTTTAGTGTGGAAAAACCTAAAATATTTTGTTGTATTTGAAAAATAAAATTTAATTAACTTTTTACACCTACTATAGTCTATTATGTACGGTGCTTAGTGATAAAAAACCTAAGACTTTAGGATGGTGAAGAACAAACCAAAAATATTTGTCATTCATTTATAGTTTTTTAACTCTGTGGCTTACTGACGAAGAAAAATGAAATTTGGTGATGGAGAAGAAACATATGGAATATATTTATATCTAATTTACCATAATTGAATGTGAAAAAGGTAAATATAAATAAATTTGAGCTTCATTATTTAATTTTAATTTTCACCTATATTATATAAAATATATGTCATGGACTATAGTCTTTTATCTTTGTTTTTTAGTGGGGAAAAAACTTAAAATTTAATGTTGGAGTTCAAAAATAAAATATAATTAACTTTTTACACCTACTATAGTCTATTATATACGGTGCTTAGTGATAAAAAAACCTAAGACTTTGGGATGGTGAAGAAAAAACCTATAATATTTGTCATTCATTTATAGTTTTTTAACTCTGTGGATTACTGACGAAGAAACATGAAATTTGGTGATGGAGAAGAGACATATTAAATATATTTACATCTAATTTACCATAATTCAATGTGTAAAAGGTAAATATAAATAAGTTTGAGCTTCATTATTTAATTTTAATTTTTACCTATATGATATAAAATATATGTCATGGACTATAGTCTTTTATCTTTGTTTTTTAGTGTGGAAAAACCAAAAATTTTATGTTGGATTCGAAAAATAAAATTTAATAAATTTTTTACACCTACAATATTCTATTATGTTTGGCTCTTACTGATAAAAAACCCTAATACTTTGGGATGGTGAAGAAAAAACCTAAAATATTTGTCATTCATTTATAGTTTTTTAACTCTGTGGCTTACTGGCGAAGAAACATAAAATTTGATGATGGAGAAGAAACATATTGAATATATTTACATCTAATTTAACATACTTCAATGTGAAAAAGGTAAATATAAATAAGTTTGAGCTTCATTATTTAATTTTAATTTTTACTTATTTAATTAAAATATATGGCGTGGACTATAGTCTTTTATCTTTGTTTTTTAGTAGGGAAAAACCTAAAAAAAATTGTTGGATTTGAAAAATAAATTTTAATTAACTTTTTACGCCTACTATAGTCTATTATGTATGGTGCTTAGTGTTAAAAAAAACCTAAGACTTTGGGATGGTGAAGAAAAAACCTAAAATATTTGTCAATCATTTGTAGTTTTTTTAACTTTGTGGCTTACTGACGAAGAAACATGAATTTTGGTGATGGAAAAGAAACCTATTGAATATATTTACATCTAATTTACCATAATTCAATGTGAAAAAGATAAATATAAATAATTTTGAGTTTCATTATTTAATTTTAATTTTTACCTATATTATATAAAATATATGTCATGGTCTATATAGTCTTTTATCTTTGTTTTTTAGTGGGGAAAAACCTAAAATTTTATGTTGGAGTTGAAAAATAAAATATAATTAATTTTTTACACCTACTATAGTCTATTTTGTACGGTGCTTAATGTTAAAAAAATCTAAGACTTTGGGATGGTGAAGAAAAAACCTAAAATATTTGTCATTCATTTATAGTTTTTTAACATTGTGGCTTACTGACGAAGAAACATGAAATTTGGTGATGGAGAAGAAACATATTGAATATATTTACATCTAATTTACCATAATTTAATGTGAAAAAGGTAAATATAAATAAATTTGAGCTTCATTATTTAATGTTAATTTTTACCTATATTATATAAAATATATGTCATGGACTATAGTCTTTTATCTTTGTTTTTTAGTGGGGAAAAACCTAAAAAAATTTGTTGGATTTGAAAAATAAAATTTAATTAACTTTTTACACCTACTATAGTCTATTATGTACGGTGCTTAGTGATAAAAAAACCTAAGACTTTGGGATGGTGAAGAAAAAACCTAAAATTTTTGACATTCATTTATAGTTTTTTAACTCTGTGGCTTACTGACAAAGAAACATGAAATTTGGTGATGGAGAAGAAACATATGTAATATATTTACATCTAATTTACCATAATTCAATGTGAAAAAGGTAAATATAAATAAATTTGAGCTTCATTATTTAATATTAATTTTTACCTATATTATATAAAATATATGTCATGGACTATAGTCTTTTATCTTTGTTTTTTAGTGGGGAAAAACCTAAAATTTTATGTTGGATTTGAAAAATAAAATATAACTAACTTTTTACACCTACTATAATCTATTTTGTACGGTGCTTAGTGATAAAAAACTTAAGACTTTGGGCTGGTGAAGAAAAAACCTAAAATATTTGTCATTTATTTATAGTTTTTTTAGCTTTGTGGCTTACTGACGAAGAAACATGAAATTTGGTGATTTAGAAGAAACATATTTAATATATTTAAATCTTATTTACGATAATTCAATGTGAAAAAGGTAAATATAAATAAATTTGAGGTTCATTATTTAATTTTAATTTTTACCTATATTATATAAAATATATGTCATGGACTATAGTCTTTTATCTTTGTTTTTTAGTGGGGAAAAACATAAAATTTTATGTTGGAGTTCAAAAATAAAAATATAATTAACTTTTTACACCTACTATAGCCTATTATGTACGGTGCTTAGTGATAAAAAAACCTAATACTTTGGGATGGTGAAGAAAAACCTAAAATATTTGTCATTCATTTATAGTTTTTTAACTCTGTGGCTTGTTGACGAAGAAACATAAAATTTGATGATGGAGAAGAAACATATTGAATATATTTACATCTAATTTACCATATTTCAATGTGAAAAAGGTAAATATAAATAATTTTGAGCATCATTATTTAATTTTAATTTTTACTTAATTAATTAAAATATATGTCGTGGACTATAGTCTTTTATCTTTGTTTTTTAGTGTGGAAAAACCTAAAATATTTTGTTGTATTTGAAAAATAAAATTTAATTAACTTTTTACACCTACTATAGTCTATTATGTACGGTGCTTAGTGATAAAAAACCTAAGACTTTAGGATGGTGAAGAACAAACCAAAAATATTTGTCATTCATTTATAGTTTTTTAACTCTGTGGCTTACTGACGAAGAAAAATGAAATTTGGTGATGGAGAAGAAACATATGGAATATATTTATATCTAATTTACCATAATTGAATGTGAAAAAGGTAAATATAAATAAATTTGAGCTTCATTATTTAATTTTAATTTTCACCTATATTATATAAAATATATGTCATGGACTATAGTCTTTTATCTTTGTTTTTTAGTGGGGAAAAAACTTAAAATTTAATGTTGGAGTTCAAAAATAAAATATAATTAACTTTTTACACCTACTATAGTCTATTATATACGGTGCTTAGTGATAAAAAAACCTAAGACTTTGGGATGGTGAAGAAAAAACCTATAATATTTGTCATTCATTTATAGTTTTTTAACTCTGTGGATTACTGACGAAGAAACATGAAATTTGGTGATGGAGAAGAGACATATTAAATATATTTACATCTAATTTACCATAATTCAATGTGTAAAAGGTAAATATAAATAAGTTTGAGCTTCATTATTTAATTTTAATTTTTACCTATATGATATAAAATATATGTCATGGACTATAGTCTTTTATCTTTGTTTTTTAGTGTGGAAAAACCAAAAATTTTATGTTGGATTCGAAAAATAAAATTTAATAAATTTTTTACACCTACAATATTCTATTATGTTTGGCTCTTACTGATAAAAAACCCTAATACTTTGGGATGGTGAAGAAAAAACCTAAAATATTTGTCATTCATTTATAGTTTTTTAACTCTGTGGCTTACTGGCGAAGAAACATAAAATTTGATGATGGAGAAGAAACATATTGAATATATTTACATCTAATTTAACATACTTCAATGTGAAAAAGGTAAATATAAATAAGTTTGAGCTTCATTATTTAATTTTAATTTTTACTTATTTAATTAAAATATATGGCGTGGACTATAGTCTTTTATCTTTGTTTTTTAGTAGGGAAAAACCTAAAAAAAATTGTTGGATTTGAAAAATAAATTTTAATTAACTTTTTACGCCTACTATAGTCTATTATGTATGGTGCTTAGTGTTAAAAAAAACCTAAGACTTTGGGATGGTGAAGAAAAAACCTAAAATATTTGTCAATCATTTGTAGTTTTTTTAACTTTGTGGCTTACTGACGAAGAAACATGAATTTTGGTGATGGAAAAGAAACCTATTGAATATATTTACATCTAATTTACCATAATTCAATGTGAAAAAGATAAATATAAATAATTTTGAGTTTCATTATTTAATTTTAATTTTTACCTATATTATATAAAATATATGTCATGGTCTATATAGTCTTTTATCTTTGTTTTTTAGTGGGGAAAAACCTAAAATTTTATGTTGGAGTTGAAAAATAAAATATAATTAATTTTTTACACCTACTATAGTCTATTTTGTACGGTGCTTAATGTTAAAAAAATCTAAGACTTTGGGATGGTGAAGAAAAAACCTAAAATATTTGTCATTCATTTATAGTTTTTTAACATTGTGGCTTACTGACGAAGAAACATGAAATTTGGTGATGGAGAAGAAACATATTGAATATATTTACATCTAATTTACCATAATTTAATGTGAAAAAGGTAAATATAAATAAATTTGAGCTTCATTATTTAATGTTAATTTTTACCTATATTATATAAAATATATGTCATGGACTATAGTCTTTTATCTTTGTTTTTTAGTGGGGAAAAACCTAAAAAAATTTGTTGGATTTGAAAAATAAAATTTAATTAACTTTTTACACCTACTATAGTCTATTATGTACGGTGCTTAGTGATAAAAAAACCTAAGACTTTGGGATGGTGAAGAAAAAACCTAAAATTTTTGACATTCATTTATAGTTTTTTAACTCTGTGGCTTACTGACAAAGAAACATGAAATTTGGTGATGGAGAAGAAACATATGTAATATATTTACATCTAATTTACCATAATTCAATGTGAAAAAGGTAAATATAAATAAATTTGAGCTTCATTATTTAATATTAATTTTTACCTATATTATATAAAATATATGTCATGGACTATAGTCTTTTATCTTTGTTTTTTAGTGGGGAAAAACCTAAAATTTTATGTTGGATTTGAAAAATAAAATATAATTAATTTTTTACACCTACAATATTCTATTATGTTTGGTTCTTAGTGATAAAAAAACCTAATAATTGGGACGGTGAAGAAAAAACATAAAATATTTGTCATTTATTTAAAGTCTTTTAACTATGTGGCTTACTGACGAAGAAACATGAAATTTGGTGATGGAGAAAAAATACATTGAATATATTTACATCTAATTTACCATAATTCAATGTGAAAAAGTAAATTATAAATACGTTTGATCTTCATTATTTAATTTTAATTTTTAGCTATATTATATAAAAAATATGTCATGGACTATAGTCTTTTATCTTTCTTTTTTAGTGGGGAAAAACCTAAAATTTTATGTTAGAGTTGAAAAATAAAATATAACTAACTTTTTACACCTACTATAATCTATTTTGTACGGTGCTTAGTGATAAAAAACTTAAGACTTTGGGCTGGTGAAGAAAAAACCTAAAATATTTGTCATTTATTTATAGTTTTTTTAGCTTTATGGCTTACTGACGAAGAAACATGAAATTTGGTGATTTAGAAGAAACATATTTAATATATTTACATCTTATTTACGATAATTCAATGTGAAAAAGGTAAATATAAATAAATTTGAGGTTCATTATTTAATTTTAATTTTTACCTATATTATATAAAATATATGTCATGGACTATAGTCTTTTATCTTTGTTTTTTAGTGGGGAAAAACATAAAATTTTATGTTGGAGTTCAAAAATAAAAATATAATTAACTTTTTACACCTACTATAGCCTATTATGTACGGTGCTTAGTGATAAAAAAACCTAATACTTTGGGATGGTGAAGAAAAACCTAAAATATTTGTCATTCATTTATAGTTTTTTAACTCTGTGGCTTGTTGACGAAGAAACATAAAATTTGATGATGGAGAAGAAACATATTGAATATATTTACATCTAATTTACCATATTTCAATGTGAAAAAGGTAAATATAAATAATTTTGAGCATCATTATTTAATTTTAATTTTTACTTAATTAATTAAAATATATGTCGTGGACTATAGTCTTTTATCTTTGTTTTTTAGTGTGGAAAAACCTAAAATATTTTGTTGTATTTGAAAAATAAAATTTAATTAACTTTTTAGACCTACTATAGTCTATTATGTACGGTGCTTAGTGATAAAAAACCTAAGACTTTAGGATGGTGAAGAACAAACCAAAAATATTTGTCATTCATTTATAGTTTTTTAACTCTGTGGCTTACTGACGAAGAAAAATGAAATTTGGTGATGGAGAAGAAACATATGGAATATATTTATATCTAATTTACCATAATTGAATGTGAAAAAGGTAAATATAAATAAATTTGAGCTTCATTATTTAATTTTAATTTTCACCTATATTATATAAAATATATGTCATGGACTATAGTCTTTTATCTTTGTTTTTTAGTGGGGAAAAAACTTAAAATTTAATGTTGGAGTTCAAAAATAAAATATAATTAACTTTTTACACCTACTATAGTCTATTATATACGGTGCTTATTGATAAAAAAACCTAAGACTTTGGGATGGTGAAGAAAAAACCTAAAATATTTGTCATTCATTTATAGTTTTTTAACTCTGTGGCTTATTGACGAAGAAACATAAAATTTGATGATGGAGAAGAAACTTATTGAATATATTTACATCTAATTTACCATATTTCAATGTGAAAAAGGTAAATATAAATAAGTTTGAGCTTCATTATTTAATTTTAATTTTTACTTATTTAATTAAAATATATGTCGTGGACTATAGTCTTTTATCTTTGTTTTTTAATGGGGAAAAACCTAAAAAACTTTGTTGGATTTGAAAAATAAAATTTAATTAGCTTTTTACACCTACTATAGTCTATTATGTACGGTTCTTAGTGATAAAAAAACCTAAGACTTTGGGATGGTGAAAAAAAAACCTAAAATTTTTTTTCATTCATTTATAGTTTTTTAACTCTGTGGCTTACTGCCGAAGAAACATGAAATTTGGTGACGGAGAAGAAACATATTTAATATATTTACATCTAATTTACCATAATTCAATGTGAAAAAGGTAAATATAAATAAATTTGAGCTTCATTATTTAATTTTAATTTTTACCTATATTATATAAAATATATGTCATGGACTATAGTCTTTTATCTTTGTTTTTTAGTGGGGAAAAACCTAAAATTTTATGTTGGAGTTCAAAAAAAAAATATAATTAACTTTTTACACCTACTATAGTCTATTATATGCGGTGCTTAGTGATAAAAAAACCTAAGACTTTGGGATGGTGAAGAAAAAACGTAAAATATTTGTCATTCATTTATAGTTTTTTAACTCTGTGGCTTACTGATGAAGAAACATAAAATTTGATGATGGAGAAGAAACATATTGAATATATTTACATCTAATTTACCATATTTCAATGTGAAAAAGGTAAATATAAATAAGTTTGAGCTTCATTATTTAATTTTAATTTTTACTTATTTAATTAAAATATATGTCGTGGACTATTGTCTTTTATCTTTGTTTTTTAATGGGGAAAAACCTAAAAAAATTTGTTGGATTTCAAAAATAAAATTTAATTAGCTTTTTACACTTACTATAGTCTATTATATACGGTGCTTAGTGATAAAAAAAACCTAAGACTTTGGGATTGTGAAGAAAAAACCTAAAATATTTGTCATTCATTTATAGTTTTTTAACTCTGTTGCTTACTGACGAAGAAACATAAAATTTGTTGACGGAGAAAAAACATATTGAATATATTTACATCTAATTTACCATATTTCAATGTGAAAAAGGTAAATATAAATAAGTTAGAGCTTCATTATTTAATTTTAATTTTTACCTATATTATATAAAATATATGTCATGGACTATAGTCTTTTATCTTTGTTTTTTAGTGGGGAAAAACATAAATTTTTATGTTGGAGTTCAAAAATAAAATATAATTAACTTTTTACACCTACTATAGTCTATTATGTACGGTGCTTAGTGATAAAAAAAACCTAAGACTTTGGGATGGTGAAGAAAAAACTTAAAATATTTGTCATTTATTTATAGTTTTTTAACTATGTGGCTTACTGACGAAGAAACATAAAATTTGATGATGAAGAAGAAACATATTGAATATATTTAAATCTAATTTACCATATTTCAATGTGAAAAAGGTAAATATAAATAAGTTTGAGCTTCATTATTTAATTTTAATTTTTAATTATTTAATTAAAATATATGTCGTGGACTATAGTCTTTTATCTTTGTTTTTTAGTGGGGAAAAACCTAAAATTATTTGTTGGATTTGAAAAATAAAAGTTAATTAACTTTCTACACCTACTATAGTCTATTATGTACGGTGCTTAGTGATAAAAAAACCTAAGACTTTCGGATGGTGAAGAAAAAACCTAAAATTTTTGTCATTCATTTATAGTTTTTTAACTTTGTGGCTTACTGACGAAGAAACATGAAATTTGGTGATGGAGAAGAAACATATTGAATATATTTACATCTAATTTACCATAATTCAATGTGAAAAAGGTAAATATAAATAAGTTTGAGCTTCATTATTAAATTTTAATTTTAACCTATGTTATATAAAATATATGTCATGGACTATAGTCTTTTATCTTTGTTTTTTAGTGGGGAAAAACCTAAAATTTTATGTTGGATTTGAAAAATAAAATATAATTAATTTTTTACACCTACAATATTCTATTATGTTTGGTTCTTAGTGATAAAAAAACCTAATACTTTGGGACGGTGAAGAAAAAACCTAAAATATTTGTCATTCATTTAAAGTCTTTTAACTATGTGGCTTACTGACGAAAAAATATGAAATTTGGTGATGGAGAAAAAACATATTGAATATATTTACATCTAATTTACCATAATTCAATGTGAAAAAGTTAAATATAAATACGTTTGAGCTTCATTATTTAATTTTAATCTTTAGCTATATTATATAAAAAATATGTCATGGACTATAGTCTTTTATCTTTCTTTTTTAGTGGGGAAAAACCTAAAATTTTATGTTGGAGTTGAAAAATAAAATATAATTAACTTTTTACGCCTACTATAGTCTATTATGTACGGTGCTTAGTGATAAAAAACCTAAGACTTTGGGATGGTGAAGAACAAACCAAAAATATTTGTCATTCATTTGTAGTTTTTTTTAACTTTGTGGCTTACTGACGAAGAAACATGAAATTTGGTGATGGAGAAGAAACATATTGAATATATTTACATCTAATTTACCATAATTCAATGTGAAAAACGTAAATATAAATAAATTTGAGCTTCATTATTTAATTTTAATTTTTACCTATATTATATAAAATATATGTCATGGACTATAGTCTTTTATCTTTATTTTTTAGTGGGGAAAAACTTAAAATTTTATGTTGGAGTTCAAAAATAAAATATAATTAACTTTTTACACCTACTATAGTCTATTATGTACGGTGCTTAGTGATAAAAAAACCTAAGACTTTGGGATGGTGAATGAAAAACCTAAATTATTTGTCATTCATTTATAGTTTTTTAACTCTGTGGCTTACTGACGAAGAAACATAAAATTTGATGATGGAGAAGAAACATATTGAATACATTTACATCTAATTTACCATATTTCAATGTGAAAAAGGTAAATATAAATAATTTTGAGCTTCATTATTTAATTTTAATTTTTACTTATTTAATTAAAATATATGTCGTGGACTATAGTCTTTTATCTTTGTTTTTTAGTGGGGAAAAACCTAAAATTTTATGTTGGATTTGAAAAATAAAATATAATTGACTTTTTACACCTACTATAGTCTATTATGAACGGTGTTTAGTGATAAAAAACCTAAGACTTTGGGATGGTGAAGAAAATACCTAAAATATTTGTCATTCATTTATAGTTTTTTAACTCTGTGTCTTACTAACGAAGAAACATGAAATTTTGTGATGGAGAAGAAACATATTGAATATATTTACATCTAATTTACCATAATTCAATGTGAAAAAGGTAAATATAAATAAGTTTGAGCTTCATTATTTAATTTTAATTTTTACCTATATTATATAAAATATATGTCATGGACTATAGTCTTTCATCTTTGTTTTTTAGTGGGGAAAAACCTAAAATTTTATGTTGGATTTGAAAAATAAAATATAATTAATTTTTTACACGTACAATATTCTATTATGTTTGGTTCTTAGTGATAAAAAAACCTAATACTTTGGGATGGTGAAGAAAAAACCTAAAATGTTTGTCATTCATTTAAAGTCTTTTAACTATGTGGCTTACTGACGAAGAAACATGCAATTTGGTGATGGAGAAAAAACATATTGAATATATTTACATCCAATTTACCATAATTCAATGTGAAAAAGTTAAATATAAATACGTTTGAGCTTCATTATTTAATTTTAATTTTTAGCTATATTATATAAAATATATGTCATGGACTATAGTCTTTTATCTTTCTTTTTTAGTGGGGAAAAACCTAAAATTTTATGTTGGAGTTGAAAAATAAAATATAATTAACTTTTTACACCTACTATCGTCTATTATGTACGGTGCTTAGTGATAAAAAACCTAAGACTTTGGGATTGTGAAGAAAAAACCTAAAGTATTGTCATTCATTTGTAATTTTGTTAACTTTGTGGCTTACTGACGAAGAAACATGAAATTTGGTGATGGAGAAGAAACATATTGAATATATTTAAATCTAATTTAGCATAATTCAATGTGAAAAATGTAAATATAAATAAGTTTGAGCTTCATTATTTAATTTTAACTTTTACCTATATTATATAAAATATATGTCATGGACTATAGTCTTTTATCTTTATTTTTTAGTGGGGAAAAACCTTAAATTTTATGTTGGAGTTCAAAAATAAAATATAATTAACTTTTTACACCTACTATAGTTTATTATGTACGGTGCTTAGTGATAAAAAAAACCTAAGACTTTGGGATGGTGAAGAAAAAACCTATAATATTTGTCATTCATTTATAGTTTTTTAACTCTGTGGATTACTGACGAAGAGACATGAAATTTGGTGATGGAGAAGAGACATATTAAATATATTTACATCTAATTTACCATAATTCAATGTGTAAAAGGTAAATATAAATAAGTTTGAGCTTCATTATTTAATTTTAATTTTTACTTATTTAATTAAAATATATGTCGTGGACTATAGTCTTTTATCTTTGTTTTTTAGTGGGGCAAAACCTAAAATTATATGTTGGATTTGAAAAATAAAATATTATCCACTTTTTACACCTACTATAGTCTATTATGTACGGTGCTTAATGATTAAAAAAACCTAAGACTTTGGGATGGTGAAGAAAAAATCTAAAATATTTGTCATTCATTTATAGTTTTCTAACTCTGTGGCTTACTGACGAAGAAACATGAAATTTGGTGATGGAGAAGAAACATATTTAATATATTTACATCTAATTTACCATAATTCAATGTGAAAAGGTAAATATAAATAAATTTGAGCTTCATTATTTAATTTTAATTTTTACCTATATTATATAAAATATATGTCATGGACTATAGTCTTTTATCTTTGTTTTTTAGTGGGGAAAAAACTTAAAATTTAATGTTGGAGTTCAAAAATAAAATATAATTAACTTTTTACACCTACTATAGTCTATTATATACGGTGCTTATTGATAAAAAAACCTAAGACTTTGGGATGGTGAAGAAAAAACCTAAAATATTTGTCATTCATTTATAGTTTTTTAACTCTGTGGCTTACTGACGAAGAAACATAAAATTTGATGATGGAGAAGAAACATATTGAATATATTTACATCTAATTTACCATATTTCAATGTGAAAAAGGTAAATATAAATAAGTTTGAGCTTCATTATTTAATTTTAATTTTTACTTATTTAATTAAAATATATGTCGTGGACTATAGTCTTTTATCTTTGTTTTTTAATGGGGAAAAACCTAAAAAAATTTGTTGGATTTGAAAAATAAAATTTAATTAGCTTTTTACACCTACTATAGTCTATTATGTACGGTGCTTAGTGATAAAAAAAACCTAAGACTTTGGGATGGTGAAAAAAAAACCTAAAAATTTTTTTCATTCATTTATAGTTTTTTAACTCTGTGGCTTACTGCCGAAGAAACATGAAATTTGGTGACGGAGAAGAAACATATTTAATATATTTACATCTAATTTACCATAATTCAATGTGAAAAAGGTAAATATAAATAAATTTGAGCTTCATTATTTAATTTTAATTTTTACCTATATTATATAAAATATATGTTATGGACTATAGTCTTTTATCTTTGTTTTTTAGTGGGGAAAAACCTAAAATTTTATGTTGGAGTTCAAAAAAAATATATAATTAACTTTTTACACCTACTATAGTCTATTATATGCGGTGCTTAGTGATAAAAAAACCTAAGACTTTGGGATGGTGAAGAAAAAACGTAAAATATTTGTCATTCATTTATAGTTTTTTAACTCTGTGGCTTACTGATGAAGAAACATAAAATTTGATGATGGAGAAGAAACATATTGAATATATTTACATCTAATTTACCATATTTCAATGTGAAAAAGGTAAATATAAATAAGTTTGAGCTTCATTATTTAATTTTAATTTTTACTTATTTAATTAAAATATATGTCGTGGACTATTGTCTTTTATCTTTGTTTTTTAATGGGGAAAAACCTAAAAAAAATTGTTGGATTTCAAAAATAAAATTTAATTAGCTTTTTACACTTACTATAGTCTATTATATACGGTGCTTAGTGATAAAAAAAACCTAAGACTTTGGGATTGTGAAGAAAAAACCTAAAATATTTGTCATTCATTTATAGTTTTTTTGACTCTGTGGCTTACTGACGAAGAAACATAAAATTTGTTGACGGAGAAAAAACATATTGAATATATTTACATCTAATTTACCATATTTCAATGTGAAAAAGGTAAATATAAATAAGTTAGAGCTTCATTATTTAATTTTAATTTTTACCTATATTATATAAAATATATGTCATGGACTATAGTCTTTTATCTTTGTTTTTTAGTGGGGAAAAACATAAATTTTTATGTTGGAGTTCAAAAATAAAATATAATTAACTTTTTACACCTACTATAGTCTATTATGTACGGTGCTTAGTGATAAAAAAAACCTAAGACTTTGGGATGGTGAAGAAAAAACTTAAAATATTTGTCATTTATTTATAGTTTTTTAACTATGTGGCTTACTGACGAAGAAACATAAAATTTGATGATGAAGAAGAAACATATTGAATATATTTAAATCTAATTTACCATATTTCAATGTGAAAAAGGTAAATATAAATAAGTTTGAGCTTCATTATTTAATTTTAATTTTTAATTATTTAATTAAAATATATGTCGTGGACTATAGTCTTTTATCTTTGTTTTTTAGTGGGGAAAAACCTAAAATTATTTGTTGGATTTGAAAAATAAAAGTTAATTAACTTTTTACACCTACTATAGTCTATTATGTACGGTGCTTAGTGATAAAAAAACCTAAGACTTTCGGATGGTGAAGAAAAAACCTAAAATTTTTGTCATTCATTTATAGTTTTTTAACTTTGTGGCTTACTGACGAAGAAACATGAAATTTGGTGATGGAGAAGAAACATATTGAATATATTTACATCTAATTTACCATAATTCAATGTGAAAAAGGTAAATATAAATAAGTTTGAGCTTCATTATTAAATTTTAATTTTAACCTATGTTATATAAAATATATGTCATGGACTATAGTCTTTTATCTTTGTTTTTTAGTGGGGAAAAACCTAAGATTTTATGTTGGATTTGAAAAATAAAATATAATTAATTTTTTACACCTACAATATTCTATTATGTTTGGTTCTTAGTGATAAAAAAACCTAATACTTTGGGACGGTGAAGAAAAAACCTAAAATATTTGTCATTCATTTAAAGTCTTTTAACTATGTGGCTTACTGACGAAAAAATATGAAATTTGGTGATGGAGAAAAAACATATTGAATATATTTACATCTAATTTACCATAATTCAATGTGAAAAAGTTAAATATAAATACGTTTGAGCTTCATTATTTAATTTTAATCTTTAGCTATATTATATAAAAAATATGTCATGGACTATAGTCTTTTATCTTTCTTTTTTAGTGGGGAAAAACCTAAAATTTTATGTTGGAGTTGAAAAATAAAATATAATTAACTTTTTACGCCTACTATAGTCTATTATGTACGGTGCTTAGTGATAAAAAACCTAAGACTTTGGGATGGTGAAGAACAAACCAAAAATATTTGTCATTCATTTGTAGTTTTTTTTAACTTTGTGGCTTACTGACGAAGAAACATGAAATTTGGTGATGGAGAAGAAACATATTGAATATATTTACATCTAATTTACCATAATTCAATGTGAAAAACGTAAATATAAATAAATTTGAGCTTCATTATTTAATTTTAATTTTTACCTATATTATATAAAATATATGTCATGGACTATAGTCTTTTATCTTTATTTTTTAGTGGGGAAAAACTTAAAATTTTATGTTGTAGTTCAAAAATAAAATATAATTAACTTTTTACACCTACTATAGTCTATTATGTACGGTGCTTAGTGATAAAAAAACCTAAGACTTTGGGATGGTGAATGAAAAACCTAAATTATTTGTCATTCATTTATAGTTTTTTAACTCTGTGGCTTACTGACGAAGAAACATAAAATTTGATGATGGAGAAGAAACATATTGAATACATTTACATCTAATTTACCATATTTCAATGTGAAAAAGGTAAATATAAATAATTTTGAGCTTCATTATTTAATTTTAATTTTTACTTATTTAATTAAAATATATGTCGTGGACTATAGTCTTTTATCTTTGTTTTTTAGTGGGGAAAAACCTAAAATTTTATGTTGGATTTGAAAAATAAAATATAATTGACTTTTTACACCTACTATAGTCTATTATGAACGGTGTTTAGTGATAAAAAACCTAAGACTTTGGGATGGTGAAGAAAATACCTAAAATATTTGTCATTCATTTATAGTTTTTTAACTCTGTGTCTTACTAACGAAGAAACATGAAATTTTGTGATGGAGAAGAAACATATTGAATATATTTACATCTAATTTACCATAATTCAATGTGAAAAAGGTAAATATAAATAAGTTTGAGCTTCATTATTTAATTTTAATTTTTACCTATATTATATAAAATATATGTCATGGACTATAGTCTTTCATCTTTGTTTTTTAGTGGGGAAAAACCTAAAATTTTATGTTGGATTTGAAAAATAAAATATAATTAATTTTTTACACGTACAATATTCTATTATGTTTGGTTCTTAGTGATAAAAAAACCTAATACTTTGGGATGGTGAAGAAAAAACCTAAAATGTTTGTCATTCATTTAAAGTCTTTTAACTATGTGGCTTACTGACGAAGAAACATGCAATTTGGTGATGGAGAAAAAACATATTGAATATATTTACATCCAATTTACCATAATTCAATGTGAAAAAGTTAAATATAAATACGTTTGAGCTTCATTATTTAATTTTAATTTTTAGCTATATTATATAAAATTTATGTCATGGACTATAGTCTTTTATCTTTCTTTTTTAGTGGGGAAAAACCTAAAATTTTATGTTGGAGTTAAAAAATAAAATATAATTAACTTTTTACACCTACTATCGTCTATTATGTACGGTGCTTAGTGATAAAAAACCTAAGACTTTGGGATTGTGAAGAAAAAACCTAAAGTATTGTCATTCATTTGTAGTTTTGTTAACTTTGTGGCTTACTGACGAAGAAACATGAAATTTGGTGATGGAGAAGAAACATATTGAATATATTTACATCTAATTTACCATAATTCAATGTGAAAAATGTAAATATAAATAAGTTTGAGCTTCATTATTTAATTTTAATTTTTACCTATATTATATAAAATATATGTCATGGACTATAGTCTTTTATCTTTATTTTTTAGTGGGGAAAAACCTTAAATTTTATGTTGGAGTTCAAAAATAAAATATAATTAACTTTTTACACCTACTATAGTTTATTATGTACGGTGCTTAGTGATAAAAAAAACCTAAGACTTTGGGATGGTGAAGAAAAAACCTATAATATTTGTCATTCATTTATAGTTTTTTAACTCTGTGGATTACTGACGAAGAGACATGAAATTTGGTGATGGAGAAGAGACATATTAAATATATTTACATCTAATTTACCATAATTCAATGTGTAAAAGGTAAATATAAATAAGTTTGAGCTTCATTATTTAATTTTAATTTTTACTTATTTAATTAAAATATATGTCGTGGACTATAGTCTTTTATCTTTGTTTTTTAGTGGGGCAAAACCTAAAATTATATGTTGGATTTGAAAAATAAAATATTATCCACTTTTTACACCTACTATAGTCTATTATGTACGGTGCTTAATGATTAAAAAAATCTAAGACTTTGGGATGGTGAAGAAAAAATCTAAAATATTTCTCATTCATTTATAGTTTTCTAACTCTGTGGCTTACTGACGAAGAAACATGAAATTTGGTGATGGAGAAGAAACATATTTAATATATTTACATCTAATTTACCATAATTCAATGTGAAAAGGTAAATATAAATAAATTTGAGCTTCATTATTTAATTTTAATTTTTACCTATATTATATAAAATATATGTCATGGACTATAGTCTTTTATCTTTGTTTTTTAGTGGGGAAAAACCTAAAATTTTATGTTGGAGTTCAAAAATAAAATATAATTAACTTTTTACACCTACTATAGTCTATTATGTACGGTGCTTAGTGATAAAAAAACCTAAGACTTTGGGATGGTGAAGAAAAAACCTATAATATTTGTCATTCATTTATAGTTTTTTAACTCTGTGGCTTACTGACGAAGAAACATGAAATTTGGTGATGGAGAAGAGACATATTAAATATATTTACATCTAATTTACCATAATTCAATGTGTAAAAGGTAAATATAAATAAGTTTGAGCTTCATTATTTAATTTTAATTTTTACTTATTTAATTAAAATATATGCCGTGGACTATAGTCTTTTATCTTTGTCTTTTAGTGGGGAAAAACCTAAAATTTTATGTTGGATTTGAAAAATAAAATATAATTCACTTTTTACACCTACTATAGTCTATTATGTACGGTGCTTAATGATAAAAAAAACCTAAGACTTTGGGATGGTGAAGAAAAAACCTAAAATATTTGTCATTCATTTATAGTTTTTTAACTCTGTGGCTTACTGACGAAGAAACATGAAATTTGGTGATGGAGAAGACACATATTTAATATATTTACATCTAATTTACCATAATTCAATGTGAAAAAGTTAAATATAAATAAGTTTGAGCTTCATTATTTAATTTTAATTTTTACCTATATTATATAAAATATATGTCATGGTCTATAGTCTTTTATCTTTGTTTTTTAGTGGGGAAAAACCTAAAATTTTATGTTGGAGTTCAAAAATAAAATATAATTAACTTTTTACACCTACTATAGTCTATTATGTACGGTGCTTAGTGATAAAAAAACCTAAAACTTTGGGATGGTGAAGAAAAAACCTAAAATATTTGTCACTCATTTATAGTTTTTTAACTTTGTGGCTTACTGACGAAGAAACATGAAATTTGGTGATGGAGAAGAAACATATTGAATATATTTAAATCTAATTTAGCATAATTAAATGTGAAAAATGTAAATATAAATAAGTTTGAGCTTCATTATTTAATTTTAATTTTTACCTATATTATATAAAATATATGTCATGGACTATAGTCTTTTTTCTTTATTTTTTAGTGGGGAAAAACCTTAAATTTTATGTTGGAGTTCAAAAATAAAATATAATTAACTTTTTACACCTACTATAGTCTATTATGTACGGTGCTTAGTGATAAAAAAACCTAAGACTTTGGGATGGTGAAGAAAAAACCTATAATATTTGTCATTCATTTATAGTTTTTTAACTCTGTGGATTACTGACGAAGAGACATGAAATTTGGTGATGGAGAAGAGACATATTAAATATATTTACATCTAATTTACCATAATTCAATGTGTAAAAGGTAAATATAAATAAGTTTGAGCTTCATTATTTAATTTTAATTTTAACTTATTTAATTAAAATATTTGTCGTGGACTATAGTCTTTTATCTTTGTTTTTTAGTGGGGCAAAACCTAAAATTTTATGTTGGATTTGAAAAATAAAATATTATTCACTTTTTACACCTACTATAGTCTATTATGTACGTTGCTTAATGATTAAAAAAACCTAAGACTTTGGGACGGTGAAGAAAAAATTTAAAATATTTGTCATTCATTTATAGTTTTCTAACTCTGTGGCTTACTGACGAAGAAACATAAAATTTGATGATGGAGAAGAAACATATTGAATATATTTACATCTAATTTACCATATTTCAATGTGAAAAAGGTAAATATAAATAAATTTGGGCTTCATTATTTAATTTTAATTTTTACTTATTTAATTAAAATATATGTCGTGGAATATAGTCTTTTATCTTTGTTTTTTAGTGGGGAAAAACCTAAAATTTTATGTTGGAGTTCAAAAATAAAATATAATTAACTTTTTACACCTACTATAGTCTATTATGTACGGTGCTTAGTGATAAAAAAACCTAAGACTTTGGGATGGTGAAGAAAAAACCTATAATATTTGTCATTCATTTATAGTTTTTTAACTTTGTGGCTTACAGACGAAGAAACATGAAATTTGGTGATGGAGAAGAGACATATTAAATATATTTACATCTAATTTACCATAATTCAATGTGTAAAAGGTAAATATAAATAAGTGTGAGCTTCATTATTTAATATTAATTTTTACTTATTTAATTAAAATATATGTCGTGGACTATAGTCTTTTATCTTTGTCTTTTAGTGGGGAAAAACCTAAAATTTTATGTTGGATTTGAAAAATAAAATATAATTCACTTTTTACACCTACTATAGTCTATTATGTACGGTGCTTAATGATAAAAAAAAAACCTAAGACTTTGGGATGGTGAAGAAAAAACCAAAAATATTTGTCATTCATTTATAGTTTTTTAACTCTGTGGCTTACTGACGAAAAAACATGAAATTTGGTGATGGAGAAGAAACATATTTAATATATTTACATCTAATTTACCATAATTCAATGTGAAAAAGTTAAATGTAAATAAGTTTGAGCTTCATTATTTAATTTTAATTTTTACCTATATTATATAACATATATGCCATGGTCTATAGTCTTTTATCTTTGTTTTTTAGTGGGGAAAAACCTAAAATTTTATGTTGGAGTTGAAAAATAAAATATAATTTAATTTTTTACACCTACTATAGTCTATTATGTACGGTGCTTAGTGATAAAAAAACCTAAGACTTTGGGATGGTGAAGAAAAAACCTATAATATTTGTCATTCATTTATAGTTTTTTAACTCTGTGGATTACTGACGAAGAAACATGAAATTTGGTGATGGAGAAGAGACATATTAAATATATTTACATCTAATTTACCATAATTCAATGTGTAAAAGGTAAATATAAATAAGTTTGAGCTTCATTATTTAATTTTAATTTTTACTTATTTAATTAAAATATATGTCGTGGACTATAGTCTTTTATCTTTGTCTTTTAGTGGGGAAAAACCTAAAATTTTATGTTGGATTTGAAAAATAAAATATAATTCACTTTTTACACCTACTATAGTCTATTATGTACGGTGCTTAATGATAAAAAAACCTAAGACTTTGGGATGGTGAAGAAAAAACCAAAAATATTTGTCATTCATTTATAGTTTTTTAACTCTGTGGCTTACTGACGAAGAAACATGAAATTTGGTGATGGAGAAGAAACATATTTAATATATTTACATCTAATTTACCATAATTAAATGTGAAAAAGTTAAATGTAAATAAGTTTGAGCTTCATTATTTAATTTTAATTTTTACCTATATTATATAACATATATGTCATGGTCTATAGTCTTTTATCTTTGTTTTTTAGTGGGGCAAAACCTAAAATTTTATGTTGGATTTGAAAAATAAAATATTATGCACTTTTTACACCTACTATAGTCTATTATGTACGGTGCTTAATGATTAAAAAAAACCTAAGACTTTGGGACGGTGAAGAAAAAATCTAAAATATTTGTCATTCATTTATAGTTTTCTAACTTTGTGGCTTACTGACGAAGAAACATAAAATTTGATGATGGAGAAGAAACATATTGAATATATTTACATCTAATTTACCATATTTCAATGTGAAAAAGGTAAATATAAATAAATTTGGGCTTCATTATTTAATTTTAATTTTTACTTATTTAATTAAAATATATGTCGTGGAATATAGTCTTTTATCTTTGTTTTTTAGTGGGGAAAAACCTAAAATTTTATGTTGGAGTTCAAAAATAAAATATAATTAACTTTTTACACCTACTATAGTCTATTATGTACGGTGCTTAGTGATAAAAAAACCTAAGACTTTGGGATGGTGAAGAAAAAACCTATAATATTTGTCATTCATTTATAGTTTTTTAACTTTGTGGCTTACAGACGAAGAAACATGAAATTTGGTGATGGAGAAGAGACATATTAAATATATTTACATCTAATTTACCATAATTCAATGTGTAAAAGGTAAATATAAATAAGTGTGAGCTTCATTATTTAATATTAATTTTTACTTATTTAATTAAAATATATGTCGTGGACTATAGTCTTTTATCTTTGTCTTTTAGTGGGGAAAAACCTAAAATTTTATGTTGGATTTGAAAAATAAAATATAATTCACTTTTTACACCTACTATAGTCTATTATGTACGGTGCTTAATGATAAAAAAAAAACCTAAGACTTTGGGATGGTGAAGAAAAAACCAAAAATATTTGTCATTCATTTATAGTTTTTTAACTCTGTGGCTTACTGACGAAAAAACATGAAATTTGGTGATGGAGAAGAAACATATTTAATATATTTACATCTAATTTACCATAATTCAATGTGAAAAAGTTAAATGTAAATAAGTTTGAGCTTCATTATTTAATTTTAATTTTTACCTATATTATATAACATATATGCCATGGTCTATAGTCTTTTATCTTTGTTTTTTAGTGGGGAAAAACCTAAAATTTTATGTTGGAGTTGAAAAATAAAATATAATTTAATTTTTTACACCTACTATAGTCTATTATGTACGGTGCTTAGTGATAAAAAAACCTAAGACTTTGGGATGGTGAAGAAAAAACCTATAATATTTGTCATTCATTTATAGTTTTTTAACTCTGTGGATTACTGACGAAGAAACATGAAATTTGGTGATGGAGAAGAGACATATTAAATATATTTACATCTAATTTACCATAATTCAATGTGTAAAAGGTAAATATAAATAAGTTTGAGCTTCATTATTTAATTTTAATTTTTACTTATTTAATTAAAATATATGTCGTGGACTATAGTCTTTTATCTTTGTCTTTTAGTGGGGAAAAACCTAAAATTTTATGTTGGATTTGAAAAATAAAATATAATTCACTTTTTACACCTACTATAGTCTATTATGTACGGTGCTTAATGATAAAAAAACCTAAGACTTTGGGATGGTGAAGAAAAAACCAAAAATATTTGTCATTCATTTATAGTTTTTTAACTCTGTGGCTTACTGACGAAGAAACATGAAATTTGGTGATGGAGAAGAAACATATTTAATATATTTACATCTAATTTACCATAATTAAATGTGAAAAAGTTAAATGTAAATAAGTTTGAGCTTCATTATTTAATTTTAATTTTTACCTATATTATATAACATATATGTCATGGTCTATAGTCTTTTATCTTTGTTTTTTAGTGGGGCAAAACCTAAAATTTTATGTTGGATTTGAAAAATAAAATATTATGCACTTTTTACACCTACTATAGTCTATTATGTACGGTGCTTAATGATTAAAAAAAACCTAAGACTTTGGGACGGTGAAGAAAAAATCTAAAATATTTGTCATTCATTTATAGTTTTCTAACTCTGTGGCTTACTGACGAAGAAACATAAAATTTGATGATGGAGAAGAAACATATTGAATATATTTACATCTAATTTACCATATTTCAATGTGAAAAAGGTAAATATAAATAAATTTGGGCTTCATTATTTAATTTTAATTTTTACTTATTTAATTAAAATATATGTCGTGGAATATAGTCTTTTATCTTTGTTTTTTAGTGGGGAAAAACCTAAAATTTTATGTTGGAGTTCAAAAATAAAATATAATTAACTTTTTACACCTACTATAGTCTATTATGTACGGTGCTTAGTGATAAAAAAACCTAAGACTTTGGGATGGTGAAGAAAAAACCTATAATATTTGTCATTCATTTATAGTTTTTTAACTCTGTGGCTTACAGACGAAGAAACATGAAATTTGGTGATGGAGAAGAGACATATTAAATATATTTACATCTAATTTACCATAATTCAATGTGTAAAAGGTAAATATAAATAAGTTTGAGCTTCATTATTTAATTTTAATTTTTACTTTTTTAATTAAAATATATGTCGTGGACTATAGTCTTTTATCTTTATCTTTTTGTGGGGAAAAACCTAAAATTTTATGTTGGATTTGAAAAATAAAATATAATTCACTTTTTACACCTACTATAGTCTATTATGTACGGTGCTTAATGATAAAAAAAAACCTAAGACTTTGGGATGGTGAAGAAAAAACCAAAAATATTTGTCATTCATTTATAGTTTTTTAACTATGTGGCTTACTGACGAAAAAACATGAAATTTGGTGATGGAGAAGAAACATATTTAATATATTTACATCTAATTTACCATAATTCAATGTGAAAAAGTTAAATGTAAATAAGTTTGAGATTCATTATTTAATTTTAATTTTTACCTATATTATATAACATATATGTCATGGTCTATAGTCTTTTATCTTTGTTTTTTAGTGGGGAAAAACCTAAAATTTTATGTTGGAGTTGAAAAATAAAATATAATTTAATTTTTTACACCTACTATAGTCTATTATGTACGGTGCTTAGTGATAAAAAAAACCTAAGACTTTGGGATGGTGAAGAAAAAACCTATAATATTTGTCATTCATTTATAGTTTTTTAACTCTGTGGATTACAGACGAAGAAACATGAAATTTGGTGATGGAGAAGAGACATATTAAATATATTTACATCTAATTTACCATAATTCAATGTGTAAAAGGTAAATATAAATAAGTTTGAGCTTCATTATTTAATTTTAATTTTTACTTATTTAATTAAAATATATGTCGTGGACTATAGTCTTTTATCTTTGTCTTTTAGTGGGGAAAAACCTAAAATTTTATGTTGGATTTGAAAAATAAAATATAATTCACTTTTTACACCTACTATAGTCTATTATGTACGGTGCTTAATGATAAAAAAACCTAAGACTTTGGGATGGTGAAGAAAAAACCAAAAATATTTGTCATTCATTTATAGTTTTTTTAACTCTGTGGCTTACTGACGAAGAAACATGAAATTTGGTGATGGAGAAGAAACATATTTAATATATTTACATCTAATTTACCATAATTAAATGTGAAAAAGTTAAATGTAAATAAGTTTGAGCTTCATTATTTAATTTTAATTTTTACCTATATTATATAACATATATGTCATGGTCTATAGTCTTTTATCTTTGTTTTTTAGTGGGGCAAAACCTAAAATTTTATGTTGGATTTGAAAAATAAAATATTATTCACTTTTTACACCTACTATAGTCTATTATGTACGGTGCTTAATGATTAAAAAAAACCTAAGACTTTGGGACGGTGAAGAAAAAATCTAAAATATTTGTCATTCATTTATAGTTTTCTAACTCTGTGGCTTACTGACGAAGAAACATAAAATTTGATGATGGAGAAGAAACATATTGAATATATTTACATCTAATTTACCATATTTCAATGTGAAAAAGGTAAATATAAATAAATTTGGGCTTCATTATTTAATTTTAATTTTTACTTATTTAATTAAAATATATGTCGTGGAATATAGTCTTTTATCTTTGTTTTTTAGTGGGGAAAAACCTAAAATTTTATGTTGGAGTTCAAAAATAAAATATAATTAACTTTTTACACCTACTATAGTCTATTATGTACGGTGCTTAGTGATAAAAAAACCTAAGACTTTGGGATGGTGAAGAAAAAACCTATAATATTTGTCATTCATTTATAGTTTTTTAACTCTGTGGCTTACAGACGAAGAAACATGAAATTTGGTGATGGAGAAGAGACATATTAAATATATTTACATCTAATTTACCATAATTCAATGTGTAAAAGGTAAATATAAATAAGTTTGAGCTTCATTATTTAATTTTAATTTTTACTTATTTAATTAAAATATATGTCGTGGACTATAGTCTTTTATCTTTGTCTTTTAGTGGGGAAAAACCTAAAATTTTATGTTGGATTTGAAAAATAAAATATAATTCACTTTTTACACCTACTATAGTCTATTATGTACGGTGCTTAATGATAAAAAAACCTAAGACTTTGGGATGGTGAAGAAAAAACCAAAAATATTTGTCATTCATTTATAGTTTTTTAACTCTGTGGCTTACTGACGAAGAAACATGAAATTTGGTGATGGAGAAGAAACATATTTAATATATTTACATCTAATTTACCATAATTAAATGTGAAAAAGTTAAATGTAAATAAGTTTGAGCTTCATTATTTAATTTTAATTTTTACCTATATTATATAACATATATGTCATGGTCTATAGTCTTTTATCTTTGTTTTTTAGTGGGGAAAAACCTAAAATTTTATGTTGGATTTGAAAAATAAAATATAATTCACTTTTTACACCTACTATAGTCTATTATGTACGGTGCTTAATGATAAAAAAACCTAAGACTTTGGGATGGTGAAGAAAAAACCAAAAATATTTGTCATTCATTTATAGTTTTTTAACTCTGTGGCTTACTGACGAAGAAACATGAAATTTGGTGATGGAGAAGAAACATATTTAATATATTTACATCTAATTTACCATAATTAAATGTGAAAAAGTTAAATGTAAATAAGTTTGAGCTTCATTATTTAATTTTAATTTTTACTTATTTAATTAAAATATATGTCGTGGAATATAGTCTTTTATCTTTGTTTTTTAGTGGGGAAAAACCTAAAATTTTATGTTGGAGTTCAAAAATAAAATATAATTAACTTTTTACACCTACTATAGTCTATTATGTACGGTGCTTAGTGATAAAAAAACCTAAGACTTTGGGATGGTGAAGAAAAAACCTATAATATTTGTCATTCATTTATAGCTTTTTAACTCTGTGGCTTACAGACGAAGAAACATGAAATTTGGTGATGGAGAAGAGACATATTAAATATATTTACATCTAATTTACCATAATTCAATGTGTAAAAGGTAAATATAAATAAGTGTGAGCTTCATTATTTAATTTTAATTTTTACTTATTTAATTAAAATATATGTCGTGGACTATAGTCTTTTATCTTTGTCTTTTAGTGGGGAAAAACCTAAAATTTTATGTTGGATTTGAAAAATAAAATATAATTCACTTTTTACACCTACTATAGTCTATTATGTACGGTGCTTAATGATAAAAAATAACCTAAGACTTTGGGATGGTGAAGAAAAAACCAAAAATATTTGTCATTCATTTATAGTTTTTTAACTCTGTGGCTTACTGACGAAGAAACATGAAATTTGGTGATGGAGAAGAAACATATTTAATATATTTACATCTAATTTACCATAATTAAATGTGAAAAAGTTAAATGTAAATAAGTTTGAGCTTCATTATTTAATTTTAATTTTTACCTATATTATATAACATATATGTCATGGTCTATAGTCTTTTATCTTTGTTTTTTAGTGGGGAAAAACCTAAAATTTTATGTTGGAGTTGAAAAATAAAATATAATTAACTTTTTACACCTACTATAGTCTATTATATACGGTGCTTAGTGATAAAAAAACCTAAGACTTTGGGATGGTGAAGAAAAAACCTATAATATTTGTCATTCATTTATAGTTTTTTAACTCTGTGGATTACTGACGAAGAAACATGAAATTTGGTGATGGAGAAGAGACATATTAAATATATTTACATCTAATTTACCATAATTCAATGTGTAAAAGGTAAATATAAATAAGTTTGAGCTTCATTATTTAATTTTAATTTTTACCTATATTATATAAAATATATGTCATGGACTATAGTCTTTTATCTTTATTTTTTAGTGGGGAAAAACCTTAAATTTTATGTTGGAGTTCAAAAATAAAATATAATTAACTTTTTACACCTACTATAGTCTATTATGTACGGTGCTTAGTGATAAAAAAACCTAAGACTTTGGGATGGTGAAGAAAAAACCTATAATATTTGTCATTCATTTATAGTTTTTTAACTCTGTGGATTACTGACGAAGAGACATGAAATTTGGTGATGGAGAAGAGACATATTATATATATTTACATCTAATTTACCATAATTCAATGTGTAAAAGGTAAATATAAATAAGTTTGAGCTTCATTATTTAATTTTAATTTTTACTTATTTAATTAAAATATATGTCGTGGACTATAGTCTTTTATCTTTGTTTTTTAGAGGGGCAAAACCTAAAATTTTATGTTGGATTTGAAAAATAAAATATTATTAACTTTTTACACCTACTATAATCTATTATGTGTGGTGCTTTATGATTAAAAAAACCTAAGACTTTGGGGCGGTGAAGAAAAAATCTAAAATATTTGTCATTCATTTATAGTTTTCTAACTCTGTGGCTTACTGACGAAGAAACATGAAATTTGGTGATGGAGAAGAAACATATTTAATATATTTACATCTAATTTACCATAATTCAATGTGAAAAGGTAAATATAAATAAATTTGGGCTTCATTATTTAATTTTAATTTTTACCTATATTATATAAAATATATGTCATGGACTATAGTCTTTTATCTTTGTTTTTTAGTGGGGAAAAACCTAAAATTTTATGTTGGAGTTCAAAAATAAAATATAATTAACTTTTTACACCTACTATAGTCTATTATGTACGGTGCTTAATGATAAAAAAACCTAAGACTTTGGGATGGTGAAGAAAAAACCTATAATATTTGTCATTCATTTATAGTTTTTTAACTCTGTGGCTTACTGACGAAGAAACATGAAATTTGGTGATGGAGAAGAGACATATTAAATATATTTACATCTAATTTACCATAATTCAATGTATAAAAGGTAAATATAAATAAGTTTGAGCTTCATTATTTAATTTTAATTTTTACTTATTTAATTAAAATATATGTCGTGGACTATAGTCTTTTATCTTTGTCTTTTAGTGCGGAAAAACCTAAAATTTTATGTTGGATTTGAAAAATAAAATATAATTCACTTTTTACACCTACTATAGTCTATTATGTACGGTGCTTAGTGATAAAAAAAACCTAAGACTTTGGGATGGTGAAGAAAAAACCAAAAATATTTGTCATTCATTTATAGTTTTTTAACTCTGTGGCTTACTGACGAAGAAACATGAAATTTAGTGATGGAGAAGAAACATATTTAATATATTTACATCTAATTTACCATAATTCAATGTGAAAAAGTTAAATGTCAATAAGTTTGAGCTTCATTATTTAATTTTAATTTTTACCTATATTATATAACATATATGTCATGGTCTATAGTCTTTTATCTTTGTTTTTTAGTGGGGAAAAACCTAAAATTTTATGTTGGAGTTGAAAAATAAAATATAATTAACTTTTTACACCTACTATAGTCTATTATGTACGGTGCTTAGTGATAAAAAAACCTAAGACTTTGGGATGGTGAAGAAAAAACCTATAATATTTGTCATTCATTTATAGTTTTTTAACTCTGTGGATTACTGACGAAGAAACATGAAATTTGGTGATGGAGAAGAGACATATTAAATATATTTACATCTAATTTACCATAATTCAATGTGTAAAAGGTAAATATAAATAAGTTTGAGCTTCATTATTTAATTTTAATTTTTACTTATTTAATTAAAATATATGTCGTGGACTATAGTCTTTTATCTTTGTTTTTTAGTGGGGCAAAACCTAAAATTTTATGTTGGATTTGAAAAATAAAATATTATTCACTTTTTACACCTACTATAGTCTATTATGTGTGGTGCTTAATGATTAAAAAAACCTAAGACTTTGGGACGGTGAAGAAAAAATCTAAAATATTTGTCATTCATTTATAGTTTTCTAACTCTGTGGCTTACTGACGAAGAAACATGAAATTTGGTGATGGAGAAGAAACATATTTAATATATTTACATCTAATTTACCATAATTCAATGTGAAAAGGTAAATATAAATAAATTTGGGCTTCATTATTTAATTTTAATTTTTACCTATATTATATAAAATATATGTCATGGACTATAGTCTTTTATCTTTGTTTTTTAGTGGGGAAAAACCTAAAATTTTATGTTGGAGTTCAAAAATAAAATATAATTAATTTTTTACACCTACTATAGTCTATTATGTACGGTGCTTAATGATAAAAAAACCTAAGACTTTGGGATGGTGAAGAAAAAACCTATAATATTTGTCATTCATTTATAGTTTTTTAACTCTGTGGCTTACTGACGAAGAAACATGAAATTTGGTGATGGAGAAGAGACATATTAAATATATTTACATCTAATTAACCATAATTCAATGTGTAAAAGGTAAATATAAATAAGTTTGAGCTTCATTATTTAATTTTAATTTTTACTTATTTAATTAAAATATATGTCGTGGACTATAGTCTTTTATCTTTGTCTTTTAGTGCGGAAAAACCTAAAATTTTATGTTGGATTTGAAAAATAAAATATAATTCACTTTTTACACCTACTATAGTCTATTATGTACGGTGCTTAGTGATAAAAAAAACCTAAGACTTTGGGATGGTGAAGAAAAAACCAAAAATATTTGTCATTCATTTATAGTTTTTTAACTATGTGGCTTACTGACGAAGAAACATGAAATTTAGTGATGGAGAAGAAACATATTTAATATATTTACATCTAATTTACCATAATTCAATGTGAAAAAGTTAAATGTCAATAAGTTTGAGCTTCATTATTTAATTTTAATTTTTACCTATATTATATAACATATATGTCATGGTCTATAGTCTTTTATCTTTGTTTTTTAGTGGGGAAAAACCTAAAATTTTATGTTGGAGTTGAAAAATAAAATATAATTAACTTTTTACACCTACTATAGTCTATTATGTACGGTGCTTAGTGATAAAAAAACCTAAGACTTTGGGATGGTGAAGAAAAAACCTATAATATTTGTCATTCATTTATAGTTTTTTAACTCTGTGGATTACTGACGAAGAAACATGAAATTTGGTGATGGAGAAGAGACATATTAAATATATTTACATCTAATTTACCATAATTCAATGTGTAAAAGGTAAATATAAATAAGTTTGAGCTTCATTATTTAATTTTAATTTTTACTTATTTAATTAAAATATATGTCGTGGACTATAGTCTTTTATCTTTGTTTTTTAGTGGGGCAAAACCTAAAATTTTATGTTGGATTTGAAAAATAAAATATTATTCACTTTTTACACCTACTATAGTCTATTATGTGTGGTGCTTAATGATTAAAAAAACCTAAGACTTTGGGACGGTGAAGAAAAAATCTAAAATATTTGTCATTCATTTATAGTTTTCTAACTCTGTGGCTTACTGACGAAGAAACATGAAATTTGGTGATGGAGAAGAAACATATTTAATATATTTACATCTAATTTACCATAATTCAATGTGAAAAGGTAAATATAAATAAATTTGGGCTTCATTATTTAATTTTAATTTTTACCTATATTATATAAAATATATGTCATGGACTATAGTCTTTTATCTTTGTTTTTTAGTGGGGAAAAACCTAAAATTTTATGTTGGAGTTCAAAAATAAAATATAATTAATTTTTTACACCTACTATAGTCTATTATGTACGGTGCTTAATGATAAAAAAACCTAAGACTTTGGGATGGTGAAGAAAAAACCTATAATATTTGTCATTCATTTATAGTTTTTTAACTCTGTGGCTTACTGACGAAGAAACATGAAATTTGGTGATGGAGAAGAGACATATTAAATATATTTACATCTAATTAACCATAATTCAATGTGTAAAAGGTAAATATAAATAAGTTTGAGCTTCATTATTTAATTTTAATTTTTACTTATTTAATTAAAATATATGTCGTGGACTATAGTCTTTTATCTTTGTCTTTTAGTGCGGAAAAACCTAAAATTTTATGTTGGATTTGAAAAATAAAATATAATTCACTTTTTACACCTACTATAGTCTATTATGTACGGTGCTTAGTGATAAAAAAAACCTAAGACTTTGGGATGGTGAAGAAAAAACCAAAAATATTTGTCATTCATTTATAGTTTTTTAACTCTGTGGCTTACTGACGAAGAAACATGAAATTTGGTGATGGAGAAGAAACATATTTAATATATTTACATCTAATTTACCATAATTCAATGTGAAAAAGTTAAATGTCAATAAGTTTGAGCTTCATTATTTAATTTTAATTTTTACCTATATTATATAACATATATGTCATGGTCTATAGTCTTTTATCTTTGTTTTTTAGTGGGGAAAAACCTAAAATTTTATGTTGGAGTTGAAAAATAAAATATAATTAACTTTTTACACCTACTATAGTCTATTATGTACGGTGCTTAGTGATAAAAAAACCTACGACTTTGGGATGGTGAAGAAAAAACCTATAATATTTGTCATTCATTTATAATTTTTTAACTCTGTGGATTACTGACGAAGAAACATGAAATTTGGTGATGGAGAAGAGACATATTAAATATATTTACATCTAATTTACCATAATTCAATGTGCAAAAGGTAAATATAAATAAGTTTGAGCTTCATTATTTAATTTTAATTTTTACTTATTTAATTAAAATATATGTCGTGGACTATAGTCTTTTATCTTTGTTTTTTAGTGGGGCAAAACCTAAAATTTTATGTTGGATTTGAAAAATAAAATATTATTCACTTTTTACACCTACTATAGTCTATTATGTGTGGTGCTTAATGATTAAAAAAACCTAAGACTTTGGGACGGTGAAGAAAAAATCTAAAATATTTGTCATTCATTTATAGTTTTCTAACTCTGTGGCTTACTGACGAAGAAACATGAAATTTGGTGATGGAGAAGAAACATATTTAATATATTTACATCTAATTTACCATAATTCAATGTGAAGAGGTAAATATAAATAAATTTGGGCTTCATTATTTAATTTTAATTTTTACCTATATTATATAAAATATATGTCATGGACTATAGTCTTTTATCTTTGTTTTTTAGTGGGGAAAAACCTAAAATTTTATGTTGGAGTTCAAAAATAAAATATAATTAACTTTTTACACCTACTATAGTCTATTATGTACGGTGCTTAATGATAAAAAAAACCTAAGACTTTGGGATGGTGAAGAAAAAACCTATAATATTTGTCATTCATTTATAGTTTTTTAACTCTGTGGCTTACTGACGAAGAAACATGAAATTTGGTGATGGAGAAGAGACATATTAAATATATTTACATCTAATTTACCATAATTCAATGTGTAAAAGGTAAATATAAATAAGTTTGAGCTTCATTATTTAATTTTAATTTTTACTTATTTAATTAAAATATATGTCGTGGACTATAGTCTTTTATCTTTGTCTTTTAGTGCGGAAAAACCTAAAATTTTATGTTGGATTTGAAAAATAAAATATAATTCACTTTTTACACCTACTATAGTCTATTATGTACGGTGCTTAATGATAAAAAAAACCTAAGACTTTGGGATGGTGAAGAAAAAACCAAAAATATTTGTCATTCATTTATAGTTTTTTAACTCTGTGGCTTACTGACGAAGAAACATGAAATTTGGTGATGGAGAAGAAACATATTTAATATATTTACATCTAATTTACCATAATTCAATGTGAAAAAGTTAAATGTCAATAAGTTTGAGCTTCATTATTTAATTTTAATTTTTACCTATATTATATAACATATATGTCATGGTCTATAGTCTTTTATCTTTGTTTTTTAGTGGGGAAAAACCTAAAATTTTATGTTGGAGTTGAAAAATAAAATATAATTAACTTTTTACACCTACTATAGTCAATTATGTACGGTGCTTAGTGATAAAAAAACCTAAGACTTTGGGATGGTGAAGAAAAAACCTATAATATTTGTCATTCATTTATAGTTTTTTAACTCTGTGGATTACTGACGAAGAAACATGAAATTTGGTGATGGAGAAGAGACATATTAAATATATTTACATCTAATTTACCATAATTCAATGTGTAAAAGGTAAATATAAATAAGTTTGAGCTTCATTATTTAATTTTAATTTTTACTTATTTAATTAAAATATATGTCGTGGACTATAGTCTTTTATCTTTGTTTTTTAGTGGGGCAAAACCTAAAATTTTATGTTGGATTTGAAAAATAAAATATTATTCACTTTTTACACCTACTATAGTCTATTATGTGTGGTGCTTAATGATTAAAAAAACCTAAGACTTTGGGACGGTGAAGAAAAAATCTAAAATATTTGTCATTCATTTATAGTTTTCTAACTCTGTGGCTTACTGACGAAGAAACATGAAATTTGGTGATGGAGAAGAAACATATTTAATATATTTACATCTAATTTACCATAGTTCAATGTGAAGAGGTAAATATAAATAAATTTGGGCTTCATTATTTAATTTTAATTTTTACCTATATTATATAAAATATATGTCATGGACTATAGTCTTTTATCTTTGTTTTTTAGTGGGGAAAAACCTAAAATTTTATGTTGGAGTTCAAAAATAAAATATAATTAACTTTTTACACCTACTATAGTCTATTATGTACGGTGCTTAATGATAAAAAAACCTAAGACTTTGGGATGGTGAAGAAAAAACCTATAATATTTGTCATTCATTTATAGTTTTTTAACTCTGTGGCTTACTGACGAAGAAACATGAAATTTGGTGATGGAGAAGAGACATATTAAATATATTTACATCTAATTTACCATAATTCAATGTGTAAAAGGTAAATATAAATAAGTTTGAGCTTCATTATTTAATTTTAATTTTTACTTATTTAATTAAAATATATGTCGTGGACTATAGTCTTTTATCTTTGTTTTTTAGTGCGGAAAAACCTAAAGTTTTATGTTGGATTTGAAAAATAAAATATAATTCACTTTTTACACCTACTATAGTCTATTATGTACGGTGCTTAATGATAAAAAAAACCTAAGACTTTGGGATGGTGAAGAAAAAACCAAAAATATTTGTCATTCATTTATAGTTTTTTAACTCTGTGGCTTACTGACGAAGAAACATGAAATTTGGTGATGGAGAAGAAACATATTTAATATATTTACATCTAATTTACCATAATTCAATGTGAAAAAGTTAAATGTCAATAAGTTTGAGCTTCATTATTTAATTTTAATTTTTACCTATATTATATAACATATATGCCATGGTCTATAGTCTTTTATCTTTGTTTTTTAGTGGGGAAAAACCTAAAATTTTATGTTGGAGTTGAAAAATAAAATATAATTAACTTTTTACACCTACTATAGTCTATTATGTACGGTGCTTAGTGATAAAAAAAACCTAAGACTTTGGGATGGTGAAGAAAAAACCTATAATATTTGTTATTCATTTATAGTTTTTTAACTCTGTGGATTACTGACGAAGAAACATGAAATTTGGTGATGGAGAAGATACATATGAAATATATTTACATCTAATTTACCATAATTCAATGTGTAAAAGGTAAATATAAATAAGTTTGAGCTTCATTATTTAATTTTAATTTTTACTTATTTAATTAAAATATATGTCGTGGACTATAGTCTTTTATCTTTGTTTTTTAGTGGGGCAAAACCTAAAATTTTATGTTGGATTTGAAAAATAAAATATTATTCACTTTTTACACCTACTATAGTCTATTATGTGTGGTGCTTAATGATTAAAAAAACCTAAGACTTTGGGACGGTGAAGAAAAAATCTAAAATATTTGTCATTCATTTATAGTTTTCTAACTCTGTGGCTTACTGACGAAGAAACATGAAATTTGGTGATGGAGAAGAAACATATTTAATATATTTACATCTAATTTACCATAGTTCAATGTGAAGAGGTAAATATAAATAAATTTGTGCTTCATTATTTAATTTTAATTTTTACCTATATTATATAAAATATATGTCATGGACTATAGTCTTTTATCTTTGTTTTTTAGTGGGGAAAAACCTAAAATTTTATGTTGGAGTTCAAAAATAAAATATAATTAACTTTTTACACCTACTATAGTCTATTATGTACGGTGCTTAATGATAAAAAAACCTAAGACTTTGGGATGGTGAAGAAAAAACCTATAATATTTGTCATTCATTTATAGTTTTTTAACTCTGTGGCTTACTGACGAAGAAACATGAAATTTGGTGATGGAGAAGAGACATATTAAATATATTTACATCTAATTTACCATAATTCAATGTGTAAAAGGTAAATATAAATAAGTTTGAGCTTCATTATTTAATTTTAATTTTTACTTATTTAATTAAAATATATGTCGTGGACTATAGTCTTTTATCTTTGTCTTTTAGTGCGGAAAAACCTAAAATTTTATGTTGGATTTGAAAAATAAAATATAATTCACTTTTTACACCTTATATAGTCTATTATGTACGGTGCTTAATGATAAAAAAACCTAAGACTTTGGGATGGTGAAGAAAAAACCAAAAATATTTGTCATTCATTTATAGTTTTTTAACTCTGTGGCTTACTGACGAAGAAACATGAAATTTGGTGATGGAGAAGAAACATATTTAATATATTTAAATCTAATTTACCATAATTCAATGTGAAAAAGTTAAATGTCAATAAGTTTGAGCTTCATTATTTAATTTTAATTTTTACCTATATTATATAACATATATGTCATGGTCTATAGTCTTTTATCTTTGTTTTTTAGTGGGGAAAAACCTAAAATTTTATGTTGGAGTTGAAAAATAAAATATAATTAACTTTTTACACCTACTATAGTCAATTATGTACGGTGCTTAGTGATAAAAAAAACCTAAGACTTTGGGATGGTGAAGAAAAAACCTATAATATTTGTCATTCATTTATAGTTTTTTAACTCTGTGGATTACTGACGAAGAAACATGAAATTTGGTGATGGAGAAGATACATATGAAATATATTTACATCTAATTTACCATAATTCAATGTGTAAAAGGTAAATATAAATAAGTTTGAGCTTCATTATTTAATTTTAATTTTTACTTATTTAATTAAAATATATGTCGTGGACTATAGTCTTTTATCTTTGTTTTTTAGTGGGGCAAAACCTAAAATTTTATGTTGGATTTGAAAAATAAAATATTATTCACTTTTTACACCTACTATAGTCTATTATGTGTGGTGCTTAATGATTAAAAAAACCTAAGACTTTGGGACGGTGAAGAAAAAATCTAAAATATTTGTCATTCATTTATAGTTTTCTAACTCTGTGGCTTACTGACGAAGAAACATGAAATTTGGTGATGGAGAAGAAACATATTTAATATATTTACATCTAATTTACCATAGTTCAATGTGAAGAGGTAAATATAAATAAATTTGTGCTTCATTATTTAATTTTAATTTTTACCTATATTATATAAAATATATGTCATGGACTATAGTCTTTTATCTTTGTTTTTTAGTGGGGAAAAACCTAAAATTTTATGTTGGAGTTCAAAAATAAAATATAATTAACTTTTTACACCTACTATAGTCTATTATGTACGGTGCTTAATGATAAAAAAACCTAAGACTTTGGGATGGTGAAGAAAAAACCTATAATATTTGTCATTCATTTATAGTTTTTTAACTCTGTGGCTTACTGACGAAGAAACATGAAATTTGGTGATGGAGAAGAGACATATTAAATATATTTACATCTAATTTACCATAATTCAATGTGTAAAAGGTAAATATAAATAAGTTTGAGCTTCATTATTTAATTTTAATTTTTACTTATTTAATTAAAATATATGTCGTGGACTATAGTCTTTTATCTTTGTCTTTTAGTGCGGAAAAACCTAAAATTTTATGTTGGATTTGAAAAATAAAATATAATTCACTTTTTACACCTACTATAGTCTATTATGTACGGTGCTTAATGATAAAAAAAAAAACCTAAGACTTTGGGATGGTGAAGAAAAAACCAAAAATATTTGTCATTCATTTATAGTTTTTTAACTCTGTGGCTTACTGACGAAGAAACATGAAATTTGGTGATGGAGAAGAAACATATTTAATATATTTACATCTAATTTACCATAATTCAATGTGAAAAAGTTAAATGTCAATAAGTTTGAGCTTCATTATTTAATTTTAATTTTTACCTATATTATATAACATATATGTCATGGTCTATAGTCTTTTATCTTTGTTTTTTAGTGGGGAAAAACCTAAAATTTTATGTTGGAGTTGAAAAATAAAATATAATTAACTTTTTACACCTACTATAGTCTATTATGTACGGTGCTTAGTGATAAAAAAACCTAAGACTTTGGGATGGTGAAGAAAAAACCTATAATATTTGTCATTCATTTATAGTTTTTTAACTCTGTGGATTACTGACGAAGAAACATGAAATTTGGTGATGGAGAAGAGACATATTAAATATATTTACATCTAATTTACCATAATTCAATGTGTAAAAGGTAAATATAAATAAGTTTGAGCTTCATTATTTAATTTTAATTTTTACTTATTTAATTAAAATATATGTCGTGGACTATAGTCTTTTATCTTTGTTTTTTAGTAGGGCAAAACCTAAAATTTTATGTTGGATTTGAAAAAATAAAATATTATTCACTTTTTACACCTACTATATTCTATTATGTGTGGTGCTTAATGATTAAAAAAACCTAAGACTTTGGGACGGTGAAGAAAAAATCTAAAATATTTGTCATTCATTTATAGTTTTCTAACTCTGTGGCTTACTGACGAAGAAACATGAAATTTGGTGATGGAGAAGAAACATATTTAATATATTTACATCTAATTTACCATAATTCAATGTGAAAAGGTAAATATAAATAAATTTGAGCTTCATTATTTAATTTTAATTTTTACCTATATTATATAAAATATATGTCATGGACTATAGTCTTTTATCTTTGTTTTTCAGTGGGGAAAAACCTAAAATTTTATGTTGGAGTTGAAAAATAAAATATAATTAATTTTTTACACCTACTATAGTCTATTATGTACGGTTCTTAGTAATAAAAAAACCTAAAACTTTGGGATACTGAAGAAAAAACCTAAAATATTTGTCACTCATTTATAGTTTTTTAACTTTGTGGCTTACTGACGAAGAAACGTGAAATTTGGTGATGGAGAAGAAACATACTGAATATATTTAAATCTAATTTAGCATAATTCAATGTGAAAAATGTAAATATAAATAAGTTTGAGCTTCATTATTTAATTTTAATTTTTACCTATATTATATAAAATATATGTCATGGACTATAGTCTTTTATCTTTATTTTTTAGTGGGGAAAAACCTTAAATTTTATGTTGGAGTTCAAAAATAAAATATAATTAACTTTTTACACCTACTATAGTCTATTATGTACGGTGCTTAGTGATAAAAAAACCTAAGACTTTGGGATGGTGAAGAAAAAACCTATAATATTTGTCATTCATTTATAGTTTTTTAACTCTGTGGCTTACTGACGAAGAAACATGAAATTTGGTGATGGAGAAGAAACATATTAAATATATTTATATCTAATTTACCATAATTCAATGTGTAAAAGGTAAATATAAATAAGTTTGAGCTTCATTATTTAATTTTAATTTTTACTTATTTAATTAAAATATATGTCGTGGACTATAGTCTTTTATCTTTGTTTTTTAGTAGGGAAAAACCTAAAATTTTATGTTCGATTTGAAAAATAAAATATTATTCACTTTTTACACCTACTATATTCTATTATGTACGGTGTTTAATGATAAAAAAACCTAAGACTTTGGGATGGTGAAGAAAAAATCTAAAATATTTGTCATTCATTTATAGTTTTCTAACTCTGTGGCTTACTGACGAAGAAACATGAAATTTGGTGATGGAGAAGAAACATATTTAATATATTTACATCTCATTTACCATAATTCAATGTGAAAAGGTAAATATAAATAAATTTGAGCTTCATTATTTAATTTTAATTTTTACCTATATTATATAAAATATAGGTCATGGACTATAGTCTTTTATCTTTGTTTTTTAGTGGGGAAAAACCTAAAATTTTATGTTGGAGTTCAAAAATAAAATATAATTAACTTTTTACACCTACTATAGTCTATTATGTACGGTGCTTAGTGATAAAAAAACCTAAGACTTTGGGATGGTGAAGAAAAAACCTATAATATTTGTCATTCATTTATAGTTTTTTAACTCTGTGGCTTACTGACGAAGAAACATGAAATTTGGTGATGGAGAAGAGACATATTAAATATATTTACATCTAATTTACCATAATTCAATGTGTAAAAGGTAAATATAAATAAGTTTGAGCTTCATTATTTAATTTTAATTTTTACTTATTTAATTAAAATATATGTCGTGGACTATAGTCTTTTATCTTTGTCTTTTAGTGGGGAAAAACCTAAATATTTATGTTGGATTTGAAAAATAAAATATAATTCACTTTTTACACCTACTATAGTCTATTATGTACGGTGCTTAATGATAAAAAAAACCTAAGACTTTGGGATGGTGAAGAAAAGACCTAAAATATTTGTCATTCATTTATAGTTTTTTAACTCTGTGGCTTACTGACGAAGAAACATGAAATTTGGTGATGGAGAAGAAACATATTTAATATATTTACATCTAATTTACCATAATTCAATGTGAAAAAGTTAAATATAAATAAGTTTGAGCTTCAGTATTTAATTTTAATTTTTACCTATATTATATAACATATATGTCATGGTCTATACTCATTTATCTTTGTTTTTTACTGGGGAAAAACCTAAAATTTTATGTTGGAGTTGAAAAATAAAATATAATTAATTTTTTACACCTACTATAGTCTATTATGTACGGTGCTTAGTGATAAAAAAAACCTAAAACTTTGGGATACTGAAGAAAAAACCTAAAATATTTGTCACTCATTTATAGTTTTTTAACTTTGTGGCTTACTGACGAAGAAACGTGAAATTTGGTGATGGAGAAGAAACATATTGAATATATTTAAATCTAATTTAGCATAATTCAATGTGAAAAATGTAAATATAAATAAGTTTGAGCTTCATTATTTAATTTTAATTTTTGCCTATATTATATAAAATATATGTCATGGACTATAGTCTTTTATCACTACAAGAAAAAAGGAGATTTACGACACTTGAGTTGCGACAGTTATCTTAAAACTGTCCTTATTCCTGAATTGCGACGGTTGTCACGACAGTTAGGGTCAACTGTCGTAGATTTTTTGCGACAGTTATCAAAAAACCGTCCTTATTCCTGGACTACGACAGTTCTCACGACGGTTTGAGTCAACCGTCACAAATTTTTTAGGCATGTTTTATAAAATAATGCGACAGTTACCAAAGAACCGTCATATTTCCACACTCGCGACAGTTAAGGCGAACTGTCGCATCTACTTTAGCCAATCATAATCACTATTTTTTTATTCCTTTAATTTTCCACTTTTTTCTTTCATTTTTAATTTTATTAATTAATTTAATAAGTAATTATTATAATTTTCATAACAATGTATCTTAATATTTTTGTCTAAAATAATAGTAAAATATTTTCTATTTTATTATATAAATAATTACTTTTATTAAAATTAATTTTGATATCAATTTTAATATATATATATATATATATATATATATATATATATGTATATATATATATATATATATATATATATATATATATATATATATATATATATATATATATATATATATATATATATATATATATATATATATATATATATATATATATATAGGACTAAAATTCACATCATTTCAAAAATTTATTTGCATAAGTTTTAAAAAGAATTTAATTTGAGTGCAAATATTAAAACATTAATCTCTTTTATTTAAACAATAAAATTAGAAAACATATTTAGAAAGAAACACAATTTTTTTGGGTCTAATATAATTTTGGGATCAAATTCATTGTCACTTGCTTATCTTAAATCTTAAACCCTTCCATCGAATTTTAAACCTGCAGTTCCCACAGAAAAATCCTAACCTTAAATTCCCAAATTCACATTCAACAACAACGAGTATGCATTTCTCCTATTCCTCACATGATTTTATGAAGAACTTACATCTCCGAAATGCGAAAAGAACTCTTCGAAGGAAACATTCCAGACTCCTTCGTAACGAAATTCAATTCGAGAGACAATCGCCAATAAGTATTCCAAGCATCGCAAGGCCGTTTTATCAGTATTTTCAATATCAGGTAAAATTGTGTTTCAATTGCACCATCATCATTGATGTATTGGTTTGGTTCAAGTGTTATCAAATAGCGCCTTTGAACAAATCCTCATTGTTCTGCGAATTCAGTTCAAAGTGTTGTCAAATGGCGGCGATGTAACATTCTAGCCTAGTGAAAATTGAAATAAAATTGGCAGAACTGATTGGTTCAGAAGTTTGGGGATTTGGTTTAGTTATGAGGGAGGGAGGTCAATACCAAAGATTTGATGTTACCGTGTTTTTTTCCTTCTGTACTTTATATTGGGATACTTTCCCAATCAATTTTAACCCGTGTTTACAAATTATTCACTGAGGGCATGTTTACTTTAAGAAGACGTATTCTATATAAGTCTCTAATTTCTCTACTCTTGCCCGTGCGACAACATTCATCATGGTGATCATGAGCTTAGAAGTTTTAGTTTTGAAGCTAATGAATCAATGTTCCAACAGGGCATAATGCCATCACTTGAGGTGCCTTCATGGAAGGAGAAAACAAACCTAATGCAGAACTGTTTATGACTTCTAGCTGTTTGATGAAATGTCCTAGCTGAAGACACTAAATGTAAATGGTCTTGTTCTTGTTTTTTACACACCGAGTCTACTCAATTGTCTCCTAGTCTCCATTTTCTACTAGTTGCTCGAGAATCGCCGTATTCGCCTCAAGCTGTTGGCCTCCGAAAAGCCGTTTCCGGCACAGATCGAGGTGTCTCTTCTTCGACGGACGTTCGCCAGAAGTGGAGCTAAATTAGGCGTGAGAGTCGTCGGAGGGGTTCTGTTCGGGTTAGGCTCGGCGATCAGGTATTTCATGATGTTGTCTGTTATGTCATATAAAGGTGACGTGTTTATAGCTATTGTGGTTGGTCTTGCGTTTGGCTATTTGTTGTTCAAGAGCGACGACAAAGATTCTGTCGTCGTTGATAGTTCTTGTGCATGTGCTTGATTTTAGTTTTTTGTTATGATTATTGCTAATCGGTTAGATTTTACTGTTATCGCTATTTTTCTACTGTCATTCTGGCCATACTAGCGCACCTGTCACAACACTCGGCAATATGAGGTGGAATCGCTAATCGGTCGAATCTCTGCCACCAGGAATATGGTTTCTATTACTTCCCTTCTCTCTTTTCTAGTATGCATGGTTCTCATTTTAAGCTGTGAAAATGTTAGTGATGTATTTAGTTCTTACGGTTGAGTCTTGTATGCCTTGCATTTTCTTTAATCCAATACTAGATACTTTGACAATATATTACGTGGGCTTCACCCCCTGATCAGTGAGTCTGAACCTGATCATGCAGTGAGGGATAATGCCGCTGGTGTTGTGGCAAAGATGTTTATGGTGCACCCTGAGTCTATTCATTTAAATCAGGTGGTTTCCTGCTTAATTTGTATTATTCTAGCTCAATTAAATATGAATTTATAAACTTATAGCATGTTGCACCTCTAATTTTGTTGTTTGTACTTGATAACTATTTTCTTATTGAATGTTGTATATGTATGTCTCGGTTCCATTTTACAGGTCCTTCCTGTTTTCTTGAGAGTTCTTCCATTAAAAGAAGACCACGAGGAGTCCATGGCTGTCTATAGAACAGTCAGTCTCACTACAAGAAAATTAATATTTTGTGACACATAGGTTGCGACAGTTCCATAAAAACTGTCATCATATGTATGTTACAATATTTGATGTGTATATGGAGGTTGATAATTGATTTTCTTAGGCTATAGTATTCAAATTTTGTGTTTTTGGTTCAAGCTATCTCGGTTGAGTTAATATGCTCATAATATTTTTTCTTCAATCTGTTGTAGTGAGAAGAGAAATAAAAATTTTAAGATTGTTCATGCATCATCACATTATACGTCTTGATGAGGTTGTGGAAAGCCCAACAAACATTTATGTGGTGATGGAATATGTGAAATCTGGAGAGCTCTTCGATTACATCGTAGAAAAGGGTAGGTTGCAAGAAGGTGAAGCCCGCAGTTTCTTCCAGCAGGTATAATTTCTTATGTTATGTGTACTTGAGAAGCTTATACCTGACACAGTATTTTAGCTAACTTCTGCTTTGGAAGCAGATAATCTCTGGTGTGGAGTACTATCACAGGAATATGGTAGTTCATAGAGACCTGGAACCTGAGAATTTACTTTTGGACCCAAAATGGAGTGTCAAGATTGCTGATTTTGGTTTGAGCAACATCATGCGTGATGGCCACTTTCTCAAGACAAATTGTGGAAGCCCTAACTATGCTGCTCCAGAGGTTTGTATATCTATGGATTTTAAATTTGTAGTTAAATAAGTTATTGTTGTTGACGTTGCTCATTTTCATACTTTATACATTTTCATAACTTACATTTCATCCTGATTCATACTTCTCGGTCAAACTGTTATATTTCGCACATGTTATCTCTGGGAAATTATATGCTAGACCTGAAGTAGATGTTTGAAGCTGCGGTGTAATTTTATACGCACTTCTCTGCGGCACTCTACCTTTTGATGATGAAAATATTCCCAACCTCTTCAAAAAAAATAAAGGTAGAGTCTCATTTTTGTTTTTGTGGGTTTGTAAGGACTAGTAGATATTTCTTACTCACCACTGTCAAGTCATATTTTTTGGAATTTGGGTTTAGGCCTAACTCATCGCCTAAGTCATATTTCTTACTCACCACTGTCAAGTCATATTTCTTACTCATCATTCTCTATAAGCATTTCAAATAACCTTCATTAAAATTCATTCTATTGGACCTTACCACCATATATGTATAATAATTAATGGTCACTCATAGCTCTATCCTTTTCATGTGCTAACTTATAAAGACCATAGAGAGTATCAGATGATGGTTAGAGATGTGCTTTGGGAGTAAGTTTTTTAGTTTAACTCGATGCTCCAAAGTTTTTTATAATACATAATGAGAACCAACAATTTATGCTAGAGCTTTGTGGGTGACACATAGTAGTAAGTGATATAATACATGTCTCTAAATTGAAGTATAAAATTCGCAAATAAAATGCTATTGTCCTATCAACATTCAGTAAGAAGGACATCTACTTTTTCATTATTTTAAAAAATTATACAATTAATGCATGATATTTTTGTCCACTATGAAGTGGTCGAAGATCGGAGGAGCTGAAAGTTGCTAGATGGTTAATTGTCTAAGGCATATAATCACTCAAGAAATATGCTAGTCTTTTATTTCCATTGATCTTAAATTTTTGTTTCAATTGTTAATTAGAGTAGAGTGGCAATTTTTTTTCTAGTACCAACGATTGCCAGTTAAATGGCCACATTCTCATGAGCAAATCTGTAAGTTCCTGTAATGGTTTCAAGTTATTTTCCTCACATCTTATGAGTTAATTATACATTTTTGTTCAAAATACTTTTTGCTCTGAATTTTTTGTCTTTGATGTCACCACATATGTTGCTAGTTAGTTGATAGGAATCTTGATGATATAGGTACTTAAACCACGTTTACCGGGGAAATTGTTCAAAGCTCCACGTTCAGTAAATTACAGAAGGCTAATGGAGATTATGGGAGATGATTTTGGTAATTGTTTTATGCAGAAAATTCTTTATTATTTATTGATGGCATAAGCGTAGGTCATGATTTAGCTTGATATGCGTGATGAAATTAATTAGCTTTAGACATGATTTTGAAAATAATTTCCTGCAGAAAATCATTTGTTATTTACGTATTGAATAATGTAGAATGTAGATGATGATTTATTCTTATATGTGCATTGGAACCAATTGGCTCTTAAGAGTAAACATGTAAGAATTTGGCATGTCTTCAAATCCTTATTTTCTACCAGTTTGATTCCGGTCTTTTAAGGGGTGTTGAGATGTTTAAACTTTCAATTTAGTTGCTAGTGAACTTTTTAATACCTTCTGTATTTACTTTTGATGATACATACATATACATGGTTTTACTTTTGTTGGTAACTTAGATATACCATGTTACCTTGGATGTCTTTGCAGGTGCATAGACCTTACTTGCATGGGAAGCTGATCAAAACCCCAGGTTCAGTTAACTATAGAAGGTTACTTCCATTTTTGAAGAATCATACTAAAAAAGACTCTGGTAACCACTTTTTTCAGCCTTCTATGCAATATTAGTTATATACATTAGATTTTAGTTAGAAATGGACAATGAAGGTACTAGTTGATTTTGCAGGTACATCAAAATTTGGTGATCAGGCTCAAGAAGCAGGTTTGTGTGCAAATGAGCTTCCTTTTCCATCTCAAAGTGAAGAAATTTCTATTAACATACAAATGGTAGTAAGTGACCCAATGCAAGACAAAGTTGACCCTAATGCTTTAGTAAACAACATCTTAGTTAATCCTACTAATATGTTAACATATGGTAACCTTCCAGAATTGATATATTCCCAAGACTTTTCTGAATTGCCAATGCAATTGGATGCAAAAAAATTTCATCTCAAATTAAGAACCTAGGCCACCATCAGAGAAGATTATCTCTGATAAACCAGAGTTACCAAACATTGCAGCACATGGTCGTGACATAGCAGAAAGTCGTCTGAATGGATTAGTTTATGCCTCAAAGATGCCTTTAAAAGGAAGCAATGACAAAAATGCTAGCTCTGTTTGGGAGATTGAAAATGGATCTGAATCCAAGACCACATTGGTAAGAATAAGCTTCTGTCTTGACGTGAAACCTTTTGTGATTAATTTTTCTAGTCCTTTAAAAAGCTTGACAAGAAACTAGAAAGAACACTTCTACATTCATATCGTAAGGTATGTCCTGAAACTGCAAGTTTGGTGAAAATTTAGAATGTTGCGTAGTTCTTTACCTGATTAGATATTATGTGTTGGATGTTTCTTTGTATACTTTGTGCAGTGTATTTTATACTCTTGAGCTTTACTTCTTTCCACCATCCTCCTCCCGGGTAAAAATAATTAATAATAATAATAGAAGTAAAAAAAATTCATATGTATGTAGAAGTTGTAAAATGCATCTACTGGTAGGTTTATAATAGCAATGTTTCTCATTTTAACTTTAGTAATTATGCTCATTTGTAACTGTATTTTTCTACCCTTCTTAAAGTCTTTTCACCTCTCACTTTCGGGTAAAACTAAATAGAACTCAGAGTAGTTATAAAATTCATCTAATCGTAGGCTTGTAATAACTATGCTCCTCATTATAATTTAGTTATTATACACTTGTTTGTTACTGTTTTTGACGTTTTTTCCTGATTTGGTTCTTTTGATAAAGAAAATGCATTGTCTGGACGAACTACCTATGTCCACTGCAAAGTTGGACGGGGTCGCAGCACAACTATTGTTATTTGTTATCTGGTTAGTTCCCAATCATAGAAGAGTAGAAAAATCAAAGTATGACAGGTTGGTGTTGTTATTTTCTTACATTGTGATCTTTTTGGTGTAGGTGCACCACAAATTGATATCACCTGATGCTGCATATGAATATGTAAAGTCAATTCGGCCGAGAGTGCTTTTAGCTTCCTCTCAGTGGCAAGTAAGTCTGTAGCTTGTATTTCTTTTTATCACTAGTACTATTGAAGTTTTGTAGATTTTGCAGCTCTAATTTACATATCATGGTTTTGGGTAAGTTTGTTGCTGAAAATGAACAAAATTTATATTTACTATGAATGGGAATACTCTTTTTCTGAACGGGATCCCCAATTTTAATAACCCATCAATATTATTATTTTTTAATCCATTTTTTATTTCGATAATTTTTTTTGTGTTGGCAAAACAATAAGGAGTTGTGATGGTTAATCTTCATTCATTTAATTTTTGAAATTTCAGGTTGTCCAGGACTACTATTGCCACCTTATTGAGAGAACGGTTGTCGGATTTTCGCCTGTAGCTGATCTATTAGTGCCTGCAGCTGATCTATTAGTAAAGGCTTCTGAGGTCGCAACAGCTTCACAAGATCTTGTAAAATTTGATGACAATTTTGTATTTATTTTTGGCACAATGATACTTATTTTATAAGATTATGATTTGATATGTTTTTGGATTTTTGTATTACATGACATGATTATGGAACTTTCATTTTACATGATTATGAAACTCACGTTTTTTCGATATTATAATGTTTATTTGATATTAAGTTTTGGAATTAATTTTACTACGCTAAAAAGCGATAGAAAAAAATTTAAAAAAAAAACTATAAATAAAAATATTATTGTATAAATAATTTAAAGAAAAAATAATATAACTATTTTAGTAGATAATAATTTAAATAAAAGAATATATTATAAAATAATATAATACAATATATAAAAATTAATAATGAACCGTCAAGATATCACATTCACGACAGTTTTAAACCGTCACAATCAACAATGGTAACAAAAATCAAAAGGATATGTTCACGACAGTTTTAAACCATCACAATTAACAATGAAAATAAAAATCAAAAGGCTAGTAACGACGGTCTTTAACCGTCGCTATCTCCAGTTTAGGTCAGTTCAAGCCTGTCGTGAAATATAACGACGGTTGTGTGTGACAGTTTTTTCAACCGTCGCTAAACAGCCCGGGGACACACGTTTCTGCGACGGTACTACAACCGTCGTAGAATGTAATTGGTGGTGGTTTTAACCGTCGTAACCTGCCAAAATAACCGTCGCAATCCATCGTTTTTCTTGTAGTGTATCTTTGTTTTTTAGTGGGGAAAAACCTAAAATTTTATGTTGGAGTTCAAAAATAAAATATAATTAACTTTTTACACCTACTATAGTCTATTATGTACGGTGCTTAGTGATTTAAAAACCTAAGACTTTGGGATGGTGAAGAAAAAACCTAAAATATTTGCCATTGATTTACAGTTTTTTAACTCTGTGGCTTACTGACGAAGAAACATAAAATTTGATGATGGAGAAGAAACATATTGAATATATTTACATCTAATTTACCATATTTCAATGTGAAAAGGTAAATATAAATAAATTTGAGCTTCATTATTTAATTTTAATTTTTACCTATATTATATAAAATATAGGTCATGGACTATAGTCTTTTATCTTTGTTTTTTAGTGGGGAAAAACCTAAAATTTTATGTTGGAGTTCAAAAATAAAATATAATTAACTTTTTACACCTACTATAGTCTATTATGTACGGTGCTTAGTGATAAAAAAAACCTAAGACTTTGGGATGGTGAAGAAAAAACCTATAATATTTGTCATTCATTTATAGTTTTTTAACTCTGTGGCTTACTGACGAAGAAACATGAAATTTGGTGATGGAGAAGAGACATATTAAATATATTTACATCTAATTTACCATAATTCAATGTGTAAAAGGTAAATATAAATAAGTTTGAGCTTCATTATTTAATTTTAATTTTTACTTATTTAATTAAAATATATGTCGTGGACTATAGTCTTTTATCTTTGTCTTTTAGTGGGGAAAAACCTAAATATTTATGTTGGATTTGAAAAATAAAATATAATTCACTTTTTACACCTACTATAGTCTATTATGTACGGTGCTTAATGATAAAAAAAACCTAAGACTTTGGGATGGTGAAGAAAAGACCTAAAATATTTGTCATTCATTTATAGTTTTTTAACTCTGTGGCTTACTGACGAAGAAACATGAAATTTGGTGATGGAGAAGAAACATATTTAATATATTTACATCTAATTTACCATAATTCAATGTGAAAAAGTTAAATATAAATAAGTTTGAGCTTCAGTATTTAATTTTAATTTTTACCTATATTATATAACATATATGTCATGGTCTATACTCATTTATCTTTGTTTTTTACTGGGGAAAAACCTAAAATTTTATGTTGGAGTTGAAAAATAAAATATAATTAATTTTTTACACCTACTATAGTCTATTATGTACGGTGCTTAGTGATAAAAAAAACCTAAAACTTTGGGATACTGAAGAAAAAACCTAAAATATTTGTCACTCATTTATAGTTTTTTAACTTTGTGGCTTACTGACGAAGAAACGTGAAATTTGGTGATGGAGAAGAAACATATTGAATATATTTACATCTAATTTACAATAATTCAATGTGAAAAATGTAAATATAAATAAGTTTGAGCTTCATTATTTAATTTTAATTTTTACCTATATTATATAAAATATATGTCATGGACTATAGTCTTTTATCTTTATTTTTTAGTGGGGAAAAACCTTAAATTTTATGTTGGAGTTTAAAAGTAAAATATAATTCACTTTTTACACCTACTATAGTCTATTATGTACGGTGCTTAGTGATAAAAAAACCTAAGACTTTGGGATGGTGAAGAAAAAACCTATAATATTTGTCATTCATTTATAGTTTTTTAACTCTGTGGATTACTGACGAAGAAACATGAAATTTGGTGATGGAGAAGAGACATATTAAATATATTTACATCTAATTTACCATAATTCAATGTTTAAAAGGTAAATATAAATAAGTTTGAGCTTCATTATTTAATTTTAATTTTTACTTATTTAATTAAAATATATGTCGTGGACTATAGTCTTTTATCTTTGTTTTTTAGTAGGGAAAAACCTAAAATTTTATGTTCGATTTGAAAAATAAAATATTATTCACTTTTTACACCTACTATAGTCTATTATGTACGGTGCTTAATGATAAAAAAACCTAATACTTTCGGATGGTGAAGAAAAAATCTAAAATATTTGTCATTCATTTATAGTTTTCTAACTCTGTGGCTTACTGAAGAAGAAACATGAAATTTGGTGATGGAGAAGAAACATATTTGATATATTTACATCTAATTTACCATAATTCAATGTGAAAAGGTAAATATAAATAAATTTGAGCTTCATTATTTAATTTTAATTTTTACCTATATTATATAAAATATATGTCATGGACTATAGTCTTTTATCTTTGTTTTTTAGTGGGGAAACACCTAAAATTTTATGTTGGAGTTCAAAAATAAAATATAATTAATTTTTTATTCCTACTATAGTCTATTATGTACGGTGCTTAGTGATAAAAAAACCTAAGACTTTGGGATGGTGAAGAAAAAACCTATAATATTTGTCATTCATTTATAGTTTTTTAACTCTGTGGCTTACTGACGAAGAAACATGAAATTTGGTGATGGAGAAGAGACATATTAAATATATTTACATCTAATTTACCATAATTCAATGTGTAAAAGGTAAATATAAATAAGTTTGAGCTTCATTATTTAATTTTAATTTTTACTTATTTAATTAAAATATATGTCGTGGACTATAGTCTTTTATCTTTGTCTTTTAGTGGGGAAAAACCTAAAATTTTATGTTGGATTTGAAAAATAAAATATAATTCACTTTTTACACCTACTATAGTCTATTATGTACGGTGCTTAATGATAAAAAAACCTAAGACTTTGGGATGGTGAAGAAAAAACCTAAAATATTTGTCATTCATTTATAGTTTTTTAACTCTGTAGCTTACTGACGAAGAAACATGAAATTTGGTGATGGAGAAGAAACATATTTAATATATTTACATCTAATTTACCATAATTCAATGTGAAAAATTTAAATATAAATAAGTTTGAGCTTCATTATTTAATTTTAATTTTTACCTATATTATATAACATATATGTCATGGTCTATAGTCTTTTATCTTTGTTTTTTAGTGGGGAAAAACCTAAAATTTTATGTTGGAGTTGAAAAATAAAATATAATTAATTTTTTAAACCTACAATAGTCTATTATGTACGGTGCTTAGTGATAAAAAAACCTAAAACTTTGGGATGGTGAAGAAAAAACCTAAAATATTTGTCACTCATTTATAGTTTTTTAACTTTGTGGTTTACTGACGAAGAAACATGAAATTTGGTGATGGAGAAGAAACATATTGAATATATTTAAATCTAATTTAGCATAATTCAATGTGAAAAATGTAAATATAAATAAGTTTGAGCTTCATTATTTAATTTTAATTTTTGCCTATATTATATAAAATATATGTCATGGACTATAGTCTTTTATATCTTTGTTTTTTAGTGGGGAAAAACCTAAAATTTTATGTTGGAGTTCAAAAATAAAATATAATTAACTTTTTACACCTACTATAGTCTATTGTGTACGGTGCTTAGTGATTTAAAAACCTAAGACTTTGGGATGGTGAAGAAAAAACCTAAAATATTTGCCATTGATTTACAGTTTTTTAACTCTGTGGCTTACTGACGAAGAAACATAAAATTTGATGATGGAGAAGAAACATATTGAATATATTTACATCTAATTTACCATATTTCAATGTGAAAAAGGTAAATATAAATAAGTTTGAGCTTCATTATTTAATTTTAATTTGTACTTATTTAATTAAAATATATGTCGTGGACTATAGTCTTTTATCTTTGTTTTTTAGTGGGGAAAAACCTAAAATTTTATGTTGGATTTGAAAAATAAATATAATTAACTTTTTCAACCTACTATAGTCTATTATGAACGGTGTTTAGTGATAAAAAAACCTAAGACTTTGGGATGGTGAAGAAAAAACCTAAAATATTTGTCATTGATTTATTGTTTTTTAACTCTGTGGCTTACTGACGAAGAAACATGAAATTTGGTGATGGAGAAGAAACATATTGAATATATTTACATCTAATTTACCATAATTCAATGTGAAAAAGGTAAATATAAATAAGTTTGAGCTTCATTATTTAATTTTAATTTTTACCTATATTATATAAAATATATGTCATGGACTATAGTCTTTCATCTTTGTTTTTTAGTGGGGAAAAACCTAAAATTTTATGTTGGATTTGAAAAATATAATATAATTAATTTTTTACACGTACAATATTATATTATGTTTGCTTCTTAGTGATAAAAAATCCTAATACTTTGGGATGGTGAAGAAAAAACCTAAAATGTTTGTCATTCATTTAAAGTCTTTTAACTATGTGGCTTACTGACGAAGAAACATGCAATTTGGTGATGGAGAAAAAACATATTGAATATATTTACATCCAATTTACCATAATTCAATGTGAAAAAGTTAAATATAAATACGTTTAAGATTCATTATTTAATTTTAATTTTTAGCTATATTATATAAAATATATGTCATGGACTATAGTCTTTTATCTTTCTTTTTTAGTGGGGAAAAACCTAAAATTTTATGTTAGAGTTGAAAAATAAAATATAATTAACTTTTTACACCTACTATAGTCTATTATGTACGGTGCTTAGTGATAAAAAACCTAAGACTTTGAGATTGTGAAGAAAAAACCTAAAGTATTGTCATTCATTTGTAGTTTTTTTAACTTTGTGCCTTACTGACGAAGAAACATGAAATTTGGTGATGGAGAAGAAACATATTGAATATATTTACATCTAATTTACCATAATTCAATGTGAAAAAGTTAAATATAAATAAGTTTGAGCTTCATTATTTAATTTTAATTTTTACCTATATTATATAACATATATGTCATGGACTATAGTCTTTTATCTTTGTTTTTTAGTGGGGAAAAACCTAAAATTTTATGTTGGAGTTGAAAAATAAAATATAATTAATTTTTTAAACCTACTATAGTCTATTATGTACGGTGCTTAGTGATAAAAAAACCTAAAACTTTGGGATGGTGAAAAAAAAACCTAAAATATTTGTCACTCATTTATAGTTTTTTAACTTTATGGCTTACTGACGAAGAAACATGAAATTTGGTGATGGAGAAGAAACATATTGAATATATTTAAATCTAATTTAGCATAATTCAATGTGAAAAATGTAAATATAAATAAGTTTGAGCTTCATTATTTAATTTTAATTTTTACCTATATTATATAAAATATATGTCATGGACTATATAGTCTTTTATCTTTGTTTTTTAGTGGGGAAAAACCTAAAATTTTATGTTGGAGTTCAAAAATAAAATATAATTAACTTTTTACACCTATTATAGTCTATTATGTACGGTGCTTAGTGATAAAAAAACCTAAGAGTTTGGGATGGTGAAGAAAAAACCTAAAATATTTGTCATTGATTTATAGTTTTTTAACTCTGTGGCTTACTGACGAAGAAACATAAAAATTGATGATGGAGAAGAAACATATTGAATATATTTACATCTAATTTACCATATTTCAATGTGAAAAAGGTAAATATAAATAAGTTTGAGCTTCATTATTTAACTTTAATTTTTACCTATATTATATAAAATATATGTCATGGACTATAGTCTTTTTTCTTTGTATTTTAGTTGGGAAAAACCTAAAATTTTATGTTGGATTCGAAAAATAAAAATTAATTAATTTTTTACACCTACAATATTCTATTATGTTTGGCTCTTACTGATAAAAAAACCTAAGACTTTGGGATGGTGAAGAAAAAACCTATAATATTTGTCATACAATTATAGTTTTTTAACTCTGTGGCTTACTGACGAAGAAACATGAAATTTGGTGATAGAGAAGAGACATATTGAATATATTTACATCTAATTTACCATAATTCAATGTGTAATAGGTAAATATAAATAAGTTTGAGCTTCATTATTTAATTTTAATTTTTACTTATTTAATTAAAATATATGTCGTGGACTATAGTCTTTTATCTTTGTCTTTTAGTGGGGAAAAACCTAAAATTTTATGTTGGATTTGAAAAATAAAATATAATTCACTTTTTACACCTACTATAGTCTATTATGTACGGTGCTTAATGATAAAAAAAAACCTAAGCCTTTGGGATGGTGAAGAAAAAATCTAAAATATTTGTCATTCATTTATAGTTTTTTAACTCTGTGGCTTACTGACGAAGAAACATGAAATTTGGTGATGGAGAAGAAACATATTTAATATATTTACATCTAATTTTCCATAATTCAATGTGAAAAGGTAAATATAAATAAATTTGAGCTTCATTATTTTATTTTAATTTTTACCTATATTATATAAAATATATGGCATGCACTATAGTTTTTTAACTTTGTTTTTTAGTGGGGAAAAACCTAAAATTTTATGTTGGAGTTCAAAAATAAAATAAAATTAACTTTTTACACCTACTATAGTCTGTTATGTACGGTGCTTAGTGATAAAAAACCTAAGACTTTGGGATGGTGAAGAAAAAACCTATAATATTTGTCATACAATTATAGTTTTTTAACTCTGTGGCTTACTGAAGAAGAAACATGAAATTTGGTGATGGAGAAGAGACATATTGAATATATTTACATCTAATTTACCATAATTCAATGTGTAAAAGGTAAATATAAATAAGTTTGAGCTTCATTATTTAATTTTAATTTTTACTTATTTAATTACAATATATGTCGTGGACTATAGTCTTTTATCTTTGTCTTTTAGTGGGGAAAAACCTAAAATTTTATGTTGGATTTGAAAAATAAAATATAATTCACTTTTTACACCTACTATAGTCTATTATGTACGGTGCTTAATGATAAAAAAAACCTAAAACTTTGGGATGGTGAAGAAAAAACCTAAAATATTTGTCATTCATTTATAGTTTTTTAACTCTGTGGCTTACTGACGAAGAAACATGAAATTTGGTGATGGAGAAGAAACATATTTAATATATTTACATCTAATTTACCATAATTCAATGTGAAAAGGTAAATATAAATAAATTTGAGCTTCATTATTTAATTTTAATTTTTACTTATATTATATAAAATATATGTCATGGACTATAGTCTTTTATCTTTGTTTTTTAGTGGGGAAAAACCTAAAATTTTATGTTGGAGTTCAAAAATAAAATATAATTAACTTTTTACACCTACTATAGTCTTTTATGTACGGTGCTTAGTGATAAAAAAACCTAAGACTTTGGGATGGTGAATAAAAAACCTAAAATATTTTTCATTCATTTATAGTTTTTTTAACTCTGTGGCTTACTGACGAAGAAACATAAAATTTGATGATAGAGAAGAAACATATTGAATATATTAACATCTAATTTACCATATTTCAATGTGAAAAAGGTAAACATAAATAAGTTTGAGCTTCATTATTTAATTTTAATTTTTACTTATTTAATTAAAATATATGTCGTGGACTATAGTCTTTTATCTTTGTTTTTGAGTGGGGAAATACCTAAAATTTTATGTTGGATTGGAAAAATAAAATATAATAAACTTTTTACACCTACTATAGTCTATTATGAACGGTGTTTAGTGATAAAAAAACCTAAGACTTTGGGATGGTGAAGAAAAAACCTAAAATATTTGTCATTGATTTATAATTTTTTAACTCTGTCGCTTACTGACGAAGAAACATGAAATTTGGTGATGGAGAAGAAACATATTGAATATATTTACATCTAATTTACCATAATTCAATGTGAAAAAGGTAAATATAAATAATTTTGAGCTTCATTATTTAATTTTAATTTTTACCTATATTATATAAAATATATGTCATGGACTATAGTCTTTTTTCTTTGTATTTTAGTGGGGAAAAACCTAAAATTTTATGTTGGATTCGAAAAATAAAATTTAATTAATTTTTTACACCTAAAATATTCTATTATGTTTGGCTCTTACTGATAAAAAAACCTAATACTTTGGGATGGTGATGAAAAAACCTAAAATATTTGTCATTCATTTATAGTTTTTTAACTCTATGGCTTACTGACAAAGAAACATAAAATTTGATGATGGAGAAGAAACATATTGAATATATTTACATCTAATTTACCATATTTCAATGTGAAAAAGATAAATATAAATAAGTTTGAGCTTCATTATTTAATTTTAATTTTTACTTATTTAATTAAAATATATGTCGTGGACTATAGTCTTTTATCTTTGTTTTTTAGTGGGGAAAAACCTAAAATTTTATGTTGGATTTGAAAAATAAAATATAATTCACTTTTTACACCTACTATAGTCTATTATGTACGGTGCTTAATGATAAAAAAAAACCTAAGACTTTGGGATGGTGAAGAAAAAATCAAAAATATTTGTCATTCATTTATAGTTTTTTAACTCTGTGGCTTACTGACGAAGAAACATGAAATTTGGTGATGGAGAAGAAACATATTTAATATATTTACATCTAATTTACCATAATTCAATGTGAAAAGGTAAATATAAATAAATCTGAGCTTCATTATTTAATTTTAATTTTTACCTATATTATATAAAATATATGTCATGGACTATAGTCTTTTATCTTTGTTTTTTAGTGGGGAAAAACCTAAAATTTTATGTTGGAGTTCAAAAATAAAATATAATTAACTTTTTACACCTACTATAGTCTATTATGTACCGTGCTTAGTGATAAAAAAAACCTAAGACTTTGGGATGGTGAAGAAAAAACCTATAATATTTGTCATACAATTATAGTTTTTTAACTCTGTGGCTTACTGACGAAGAAACATGAAATTTGGTGATGGAGAAGAGACATATTGAATATATTTACATCTAATTTACCATAATTCAATGTGTAAAAGGTAAATATAAATAAGTTTGAACTTCATTATTTAATTTTAATTTTTACTTATTTAATTAAAATATATGTCGTGGACTATAGTCTTTTATCTTTGTCTTTTAGTGGGGAAAAACCTAAAGTTTTATGTTGGATTTGAAAAATAAAATATAATTCACTTTTTACACCTACTATAGTCTATTATGTACGGTGCTTAATGATAAAAAAAACCTAAAACTTTCGGATGGTGAAGAAAAAACCTAAAATATTTGCCATTCATTTATAGTTTATTAACTCTGTCGCTTACTGACGAAGAAACATGAAATTTGGTGATGGAGAAGAAACATATTTAATATATTTACATCTAATTTACCATAATTCAATGTGAAAAGGTAAATATAAATAAATTTGAGCTTCATTATTTAATTTTAATTTTTACCTATATTATATAAAATATATGTCATGGACTATAGTCTTTTATCTTTGTTTTTTAGTGGGGAAAACCGAAAATTTTATGTTAGAGTTCAAAAATAAAATATAATTAACTTTTTACACCTACTATAGTCTATTATGTACGGTGCTTAGTGATAAAAAAACCTAAGACTTTGGGATGGTGAAGAAAAAACCTAAAATATTTGTCATTCATTTATAGTTTTTTAACTCTGTGGCTTACTGACGAAGAAACATAAAATTTGATGATGGAGGAGAAACATATTGAATATATTTACATATAATTTACCATATTTCAATGTGAAAAAGGTCAATATAAATAAGTTTGAGCTTCATTATTTAATTTTAATTTTTACTTATTTAATTAAAATATATGTCGTGGACTATAGTCTTTTATCTTTGTTTTTTAGTGGGGAAATACCTAAAATTTTATGTTGGATTTGAAAAATAAAATATAATTAACTTTTTACACCTACTATAGTCTATTATGAACGGTGTTTAATGATAAAAAAAACCTAAGACTTTGGGATGGTGAAGAAAAAACCTAAAATATTTGTCATTGATTTATAGTTTTTTAACTCTGTGGCGTACTGACGAAGAAACATGAAATTTGGTGATGGAGAAGAAACATATTGAATTTATTTACATCTAATTTACCATAATTCAATGTAAAAAAGGTAAATATAAATAAGTTTGAGCTTCATTATTTATTTTTAATTTTTACCTATATTATATAAAATATATGTCATGGACTATAGTCTTTTTTCTTTGTATTTTAGTGGGGAAAAACCTAAAATTTTATGTTGGATTCGAAAAATAAAATTTAATTAATTTTTTACACCTACAATATTCTATTATGTTTGGCTCTTACTGATAAAAAAACCTAATACTTTGGGATGGTGAAGAAAAAACCTAAAATATTTGTCATTCATTTATAGTTTTTTAACTCTATGGCTTACTGACAAAGAAACATAAAATTTGATGATGGAGAAGAAACATATTGAATATATTTACATCTAATTTACCATATTTCAATGTGAAAAAGATAAATATAAATAAGTTTGAGCTTCATTATTTAATTTTAATTTTTACTTATTTAATTAAAATATATGTCGTGGACTATAGTCTTTTATCTTTGTTTTTTAGTAGGGAAAAACCTAAAAAAATTTGTTGGATTTGAAAAGTAAAATTTAATTAACTTTTTACGCCTACTATAGCCTATTATGTACGGTGCTTAGTGATAAAAAACCTAAGACTTTGGGATGGTGAAGAAAAAACCTAAAATATTTGTCATTCATTTGTAGTTTTTTTAACTTTGTGGCTTACTGACGAAGAAACATGAATTTTGGTGATGGAGAAGAAACATATTGAATATATTTACATCTAATTTACCATAATTCAATGTGAAAAAGGTAAATATAAATAATTTTGAGCTTCATTATTTAATTTTAATTTTTACCTATATTATATAAAATATATGTCATGGTCTATAGTCTTTTATCTTTGTTTTTTAGTGGGGAAAAACCTAAAGTTTTATGTTGGAGTTGTAAAATAAAATATAATTAATTTTTTACACCTACTATAGTCTATTTTCTACGGTGCTTAGAGTTAAAAAAATCTAATACTTTGGGATGGTGAAGAAAAAACCTAAAATATTTGTCATTCATTTATAGTTTTTTAACACTGTGGCTTACTGACGAAGAAACATGAAATTTGGTGATGGAGAAGAAACATATTTAATATATTTACATCTAATTTACCATAATTCATTGTGAAAAAGATAAATATAAATAAGTTTGAGCTTCATTATTTAATTTTAATTTTTACCTATATTATATAAAATATATGTCATGGACTATAGTCTTTTATCTTTGTTTTTCAGTGGGGAAAAACCTAAAATTTTATGTTGGATTTGAAAAATGAAATATAATTAATTTTTTACACCTACAATATTCTATTATGTTTGGTTCTTAGTGATAAAAAAACCTAATACTTTGGGACGGTGAAGAAAAAACATAAAATATTTGTCATTTATTTAAAGTCTTTTAACTATGTGGCTTACTGACGAAGAAACATGAAATTTGGTGATGGAGAAAAAACACATTGAATATATTTACATCAAATTTACCATAATTCAATGTGAAAAAGTTAAATATAAATACGTTTGAGCTTCATTATTTAATTTTGATTTTTAGCTATATTATATAAAAAATATGTCATGGACTATAGTCTTTTATCTTTCTTTTTTAGTGTGGAAAAACCTAAAATTTTATGTTGGAGTTGAAAAATAAAATATAACTAACTTTTTACACCTACTATAGTCTGTTACGTAGGGTGCTTAGTGATAAAAAACTTAAGACTTTGGGATGGTGAAGAAAAAACCTAAAATATTTGTTATTCATTTATAGTTTTTTAACTCTGTGGCTTATTGACGAATAAACATGAAATTTGGTGATGGAGAAGAAACATATTGAATATATTTACATCTAATTTACCATAATTCATTGTGAAAAAGGTAAATATAAATAAGTTTGAGATTCATTATTTAATTTTAATTTTTACCTATATTATATAAAATATATGTCATGGTCTATAGTCTTTTATCTTTGTTTTTTAGTGGGGAAAAACCTAAAATTTTATGTTGGAGTTGAAAAATAAAATATAATTAATTTTTTACACCTACTATAGTCTATTATGTACGGTGCTTAGTGATAAAAAAAACCTAAAACATTGGGATACTGAAGAAAAAACCTAAAATATTTGTCACTCATTTATAGTTTTTTAACTTTGTGGCTTACTGACGAAGAAACGTGAAATTTGGTGATGGAGAAGAAACATATTGAATATATTTAAATCAAATTTAGCATAATTCAATGTGAAAAATGTAAATATAAATAAATTTGAGCTTCATTATTTAATTTTAATTTTTACCTATATTATATAAAATATATGTCATGGACTATAGTCTTTTATCTTTATTTTTTAGTGGGGAAAAACCTTAAATTTTATGTTGGAGTTCAAAAATAAAATATAATTAACTTTTTACACCTACTATAGTCTATTATGTACGGTGCTTAGTGATAAAAAAACCTAAGACTTTGGGATGGTGAAGAAAAAACCTAAAACATTTGTCATTCATTTATAGTTTTTTAACTCTGTGGCTAACTGACGAAGAAACATAAAATTTGATGATGGAGAAGAAACATATTGAATATATTTATATCTAATTTACCATATTTCAATGTTAAAAAGGTAAATATAAATAAGTTTGAGCTTCATTATTTAATTTTAATTTTTACTTATTTAATTAAAATATATGTCGTGGACTATAGTCTTTTATCTTTGTTTTTTAATGGGGAAAAACCTAAAAAAATTTGTTGGATTTGAAAAATAAAATTTAATTAGCTTTTTACACCTACTATAGTCTATTATGTACGGTGCTTAGTGATAAAAAAACCTAAGACTTTGTGATGGAGAAGAAAAAACCTAAAATTTTCGTCATTCATTTATAGTTTTTTAACTCCGTGGCTTACTGACGAAGAAACATGAAATTTGGTGATGGAGAAGAAACATATTTAATATATTTACATCTAATTTACCATAATTCAATGTGAAAAAGGTAAATATAAATAAATTTGAGCTTCATTATTTAATTTTAATTTTTATCTATATTATATAAAATATATGTCGTGGACTATAGTCTTTTATCTTTGTTTTTTAGTGGGGAAAAACCTAAAATTTTATGTTGGAGTTAAAAAATAATATATAATTAACTTTTTACACCTACTATAGTCTATTATATACGGTGCTTAGTGATAAAAGAAACTAAGACTTTGGGATGCTGAAGAAAAAACCTAAAATATTTGTCTTCATTTATAGTTTTTTAACTCTGTGGCTTACTGACGAAGAAACATAAAATTTGATGATGGAAAAGAAACATATTGAATATATTTACATCTAATTTACCATATTTCAATGTTAAAAAGGTAAATATAAATAAGTTTGAGCTTCATTATTTAATTTTAATTTTTACTTATTTAATTAAAAAATATGTCGTGGACTATAGTCTTTTTATCTTTGTTTTTTAGTGGGGAAAAACCTAAAAAAATTTGTTGGATTTGAAAAATAAAATTTAATTAACTTTTTACACCTACTATAGTCTATTATGTACGGTGCTTAGTGATAAAAAAAACCTAAGACTTTGGGATGGTGAAGAAAAAACCTAAAATTTTTGTCATTCATTTATAGTTTTTTAACTCTGTGGCTTACTAACGAAGAAACATGAAACTTGGTGATAGAGAAGAAACATATGGAATATATTTACATCTAATTTACCATAATTCAATGTGAAAAAGGTAAATATAAATAAATTTGAGCTTCATTATTTAATTTTAATTTTTACCTATATTATATAAAATATATGTCATGGACTATAGTCTTTTATCTTTGTTTTTTAGTGGGGAAAAACCTAAAATTTTATGTTGGAGTTCAAAAATAAAATATAATTAACTTTTTACACCTACTATAGTCTATTATATATGGTGCTTAGTGATAAAAAAAACCTAAGACTTTGGGATGGTGAAGAAAAAACCTAAAATATTTGTCATTCATTTATAGTTTTTTAACTTTGTGGCTTACTGACGAAGAAACATAAAATTTGATGATGGAGAAGAAACATATTGAATATATTTACATCTAATTTACCATATTTCAATGTGAAAATGGTAAATATAAATAAGTTTAAGCTTTATTATTTAATTTTAATTTTTACTTATTTAATTAAAATATATGTCGTGGACTATAGTCTTTTATCTTTGTTTTTTAATGGGGAAAAAACTAAAAAAATTTGTTGGATTTGAAAAATAAAATTTAATTAGCTTTTTACACCTACTATAGTCTATTATGTACGGTGCTTAGTGATAAAAAAAACCTAAGACTTTGGGATGGTGAAGAAAAAACCTAAAATTTTTGTCATTCATTTATAGTTTTTTAACTCTGTGGCTTACTGACGAAGAAACATGAAATTTGGTGATGGAGAAGAAACATATTTAATATATTTACATCTAATTTACCATAATTCAATGTGAAAAAGGTAAATATAAATAAATTTGAGCTTCATTATTTAATTTTAATTTTTACCTATATTATATAAAATATATGTCATGGACTATAGTCTTTTATCTTTGTTTTTTAGTGGGGAAAAATCTAAAATTTTATGTTGGAGTTCAAAAATAAAATATAATTAACTTTTTACACCTACTATAGTCTATTATATACGGTGCTTAGTGATAAAAAAACCTAACACTTTGGGATAGTGAAGAAAAAACCTAAAATATTTGACATTGATTTATAGTTTTTTAACTCTGTGGCTTACTGACGAAGAAACATGAAATTTGGTGATGGAGAAGAAACATATTGAATATATTTACATCTAATTTACCATAATTCAATGTGAAAAAGGTTAATATAAATAAGTTTGAGCTTCATTATTTAATTTTAATTTTTACCTATATTATGTAAAATATATGTCATGGACTATAGTCTTTTTTCTTTGTATTTTAGTGGGGGAAAACCTAAAATTTTATTTTGGATTCGAAAAATAAAATTTAATTAATTTTTTACACCTACAATATTCTATTATGTTTGGTTCTTACTGATAAAAAAACCTAATACTTTGGGATGGTGATGAAAAAACCTAAAATATTTGTCATTCATTTATAGTTTTTTAACTCTATGGCTTACTGACAAAGAAACATAAAATTTGATGATGGAGAAGAAACATATTGAATATATTTACATCTAATTTACCATATTTCAATGTGAAAAAGATAAATATAAATAAGTTTGAGCTTCATTATTTAATTTTAATTTTTACTTATTTAATTAAAATATATGTCGTGGACTATAGTCTTTTATCTTTGTTTTTTAGTGGGGAAAAACCTAAAATTTTATGTTGGATTTGAAAAATAAAATATAATTCACTTTTTACACCTACTATAGTCTATTATGTACGGTGCTTAATGATAAAAAAAACCTAAGACTTTGGGATGGTGAAGAAAAAATCAAAAATATTTGTCATTCATTTATAGTTTTTTAACTCTGTGGCTTACTGACGAAGAAACATGAAATTTGGTGATGGAGAAGAAACATATTTAATATATTTACATCTAATTTACCATAATTCAATGTGAAAAGGTAAATATAAATAAATCTGAGCTTCATTATTTAATTTTAATTTTTACCTATATTATATAAAATATATGTCATGGACTATAGTCTTTTATCTTTGTTTTTTAGTGGGGAAAAACCTAAAATTTTATGTTGGAGTTCAAAAATAAAATATAATTAACTTTTTACACCTACTATAGTCTATTATGTACCGTGCTTAGTGATAAAAAAAACCTAAGACTTTGGGATGGTGAAGAAAAAACCTATAATATTTGTCATACAATTATAGTTTTTTAACTCTGTGGCTTACTGACGAAGAAACATGAAATTTGGTGATGGAGAAGAGACATATTGAATATATTTACATCTAATTTACCATAATTCAATGTGTAAAAGGTAAATATAAATAAGTTTGAACTTCATTATTTAATTTTAATTTTTACTTATTTAATTAAAATATATGTCGTGGACTATAGTCTTTTATCTTTGTCTTTTAGTGGGGAAAAACCTAAAGTTTTATGTTGGATTTGAAAAATAAAATATAATTCACTTTTTACACCTACTATAGTCTATTATGTACGGTGCTTAATGATAAAAAAAACCTAAAACTTTCGGATGGTGAAGAAAAAACCTAAAATATTTGCCATTCATTTATAGTTTATTAACTCTGTCGCTTACTGACGAAGAAACATGAAATTTGGTGATGGAGAAGAAACATATTTAATATATTTACATCTAATTTACCATAATTCAATGTGAAAAGGTAAATATAAATAAATTTGAGCTTCATTATTTAATTTTAATTTTTACCTATATTATATAAAATATATGTCATGGACTATAGTCTTTTATCTTTGTTTTTTAGTGGGGAAAACCGAAAATTTTATGTTAGAGTTCAAAAATAAAATATAATTAACTTTTTACACCTACTATAGTCTATTATGTACGGTGCTTAGTGATAAAAAAACCTAAGACTTTGGGATGGTGAAGAAAAAACCTAAAATATTTGTCATTCATTTATAGTTTTTTAACTCTGTGGCTTACTGACGAAGAAACATAAAATTTGATGATGGAGGAGAAACATATTGAATATATATACATATAATTTACCATATTTCAATGTGAAAAAGGTCAATATAAATAAGTTTGAGCTTCATTATTTAATTTTAATTTTTACTTATTTAATTAAAATATATGTCGTGGACTATAGTCTTTTATCTTTGTTTTTTAGTGGGGAAATACCTAAAATTTTATGTTGGATTTGAAAAATAAAATATAATTAACTTTTTACACCTACTATAGTCTATTATGAACGGTGTTTAATGATAAAAAAAACCTAAGACTTTGGGATGGTGAAGAAAAAACCTAAAATATTTGTCATTGATTTATAGTTTTTTAACTCTGTGGCTTACTGACGAAGAAACATGAAATTTGGTGATGGAGAAGAAACATATTGAATTTATTTACATCTAATTTACCATAATTCAATGTAAAAAAGGTAAATATAAATAAGTTTGAGCTTCATTATTTATTTTTAATTTTTACCTATATTATATAAAATATATGTCATGGACTATAGTCTTTTTTCTTTGTATTTTAGTGGGGAAAAACCTAAAATTTTATGTTGGATTCGAAAAATAAAATTTAATTAATTTTTTACACCTACAATATTCTATTATGTTTGGCTCTTACTGATAAAAAAACCTAATACTTTGGGATGGTGAAGAAAAAACCTAAAATATTTGTCATTCATTTATAGTTTTTTAACTCTATGGCTTACTGACAAAGAAACATAAAATTTGATGATGGAGAAGAAACATATTGAATATATTTACATCTAATTTACCATATTTCAATGTGAAAAAGATAAATATAAATAAGTTTGAGCTTCATTATTTAATTTTAATTTTTACTTATTTAATTAAAATATATGTCGTGGACTATAGTCTTTTATCTTTGTTTTTTAGTAGGGAAAAACCTAAAAAAATTTGTTGGATTTGAAAAGTAAAATTTAATTAACTTTTTACGCCTACTATAGCCTATTATGTACGGTGCTTAGTGATAAAAAACCTAAGACTTTGGGATGGTGAAGAAAAAACCTAAAATATTTGTCATTCATTTGTAGTTTTTTTAACTTTGTGGCTTACTGACGAAGAAACATGAATTTTGGTGATGGAGAAGAAACATATTGAATATATTTACATCTAATTTACCATAATTCAATGTGAAAAAGGTAAATATAAATAATTTTGAGCTTCATTATTTAATTTTAATTTTTACCTATATTATATAAAATATATGTCATGGTCTATAGTCTTTTATCTTTGTTTTTTAGTGGGGAAAAACCTAAAGTTTTATGTTGGAGTTGAAAAATAAAATATAATTAATTTTTTACACCTACTATAGTCTATTTTCTACGGTGCTTAGAGTTAAAAAAATCTAATACTTTGGGATGGTGAAGAAAAAACCTAAAATATTTGTCATTCATTTATAGTTTTTTAACACTGTGGCTTACTGACGAAGAAACATGAAATTTGGTGATGGAGAAGAAACATATTTAATATATTTACATCTAATTTACCATAATTCATTGTGAAAAAGATAAATATAAATAAGTTTGAGCTTCATTATTTAATTTTAATTTTTACCTATATTATATAAAATATATGTCATGGACTATAGTCTTTTATCTTTGTTTTTCAGTGGGGAAAAACCTAAAATTTTATGTTGGATTTGAAAAATGAAATATAATTAATTTTTTACACCTACAATATTCTATTATGTTTGGTTCTTAGTGATAAAAAAACCTAATACTTTGGGACGGTGAAGAAAAAACATAAAATATTTGTCATTTATTTAAAGTCTTTTAACTATGTGGCTTACTGACGAAGAAACATGAAATTTGGTGATGGAGAAAAAACACATTGAATATATTTACATCAAATTTACCATAATTCAATGTGAAAAAGTTAAATATAAATACGTTTGAGCTTCATTATTTAATTTTGATTTTTAGCTATATTATATAAAAAATATGTCATGGACTATAGTCTTTTATCTTTCTTTTTTAGTGTGGAAAAACCTAAAATTTTATGTTGGAGTTGAAAAATAAAATATAACTAACTTTTTACACCTACTATAGTCTGTTACGTAGGGTGCTTAGTGATAAAAAACTTAAGACTTTGGGATGGTGAAGAAAAAACCTAAAATATTTGTTATTCATTTATAGTTTTTTAACTCTGTGGCTTATTGACGAATAAACATGAAATTTGGTGATGGAGAAGAAACATATTGAATATATTTACATCTAATTTACCATAATTCATTGTGAAAAAGGTAAATATAAATAAGTTTGAGATTCATTATTTAATTTTAATTTTTACCTATATTATATAAAATATATGTCATGGTCTATAGTCTTTTATCTTTGTTTTTTAGTGGGGAAAAACCTAAAATTTTATGTTGGAGTTGAAAAATAAAATATAATTAATTTTTTACACCTACTATAGTCTATTATGTACGGTGCTTAGTGATAAAAAAAACCTAAAACTTTGGGATACTGAAGAAAAAACCTAAAATATTTGTCACTCATTTATAGTTTTTTAACTTTGTGGCTTACTGACGAAGAAACGTGAAATTTGGTGATGGAGAAGAAACATATTGAATATATTTAAATCAAATTTAGCATAATTCAATGTGAAAAATGTAAATATAAATAAATTTGAGCTTCATTATTTAATTTTAATTTTTACCTATATTATATAAAATATATGTCATGGACTATAGTCTTTTATCTTTATTTTTTAGTGGGGAAAAACCTTAAATTTTATGTTGGAGTTCAAAAATAAAATATAATTAACTTTTTACACCTACTATAGTCTATTATGTACGGTGCTTAGTGATAAAAAAACCTAAGACTTTGGGATGGTGAAGAAAAAACCTAAAACATTTGTCATTCATTTATAGTTTTTTAACTCTGTGGCTAACTGACGAAGAAACATAAAATTTGATGATGGAGAAGAAACATATTGAATATATTTATATCTAATTTACCATATTTCAATGTTAAAAAGGTAAATATAAATAAGTTTGAGCTTCATTATTTAATTTTAATTTTTACTTATTTAATTAAAATATATGTCGTGGACTATAGTCTTTTATCTTTGTTTTTTAATGGGGAAAAACCTAAAAAAATTTGTTGGATTTGAAAAATAAAATTTAATTAGCTTTTTACACCTACTATAGTCTATTATGTACGGTGCTTAGTGATAAAAAAACCTAAGACTTTGGGATGGAGAAGAAAAAACCTAAAATTTTCGTCATTCATTTATAGTTTTTTAACTCCGTGGCTTACTGACGAAGAAACATGAAATTTGGTGATGGAGAAGAAACATATTTAATATATTTACATCTAATTTACCATAATTCAATGTGAAAAAGGTAAATATAAATAAATTTGAGCTTCATTATTTAATTTTAATTTTTATCTATATTATATAAAATATATGTCGTGGACTATAGTCTTTTATCTTTGTTTTTTAGTGGGGAAAAACCTAAAATTTTATGTTGGAGTTAAAAAATAATATATAATTAACTTTTTACACCTACTATAGTCTATTATATACGGTGCTTAGTGATAAAAGAAACTAAGACTTTGGGATGGTGAAGAAAAAACCTAAAATATTTGTCTTCATTTATAGTTTTTTAACTCTGTGGCTTACTGACGAAGAAACATAAAATTTGATGATGGAAAAGAAACATATTGAATATATTTACATCTAATTTACCATATTTCAATGTTAAAAAGGTAAATATAAATAAGTTTGAGCTTCATTATTTAATTTTAATTTTTACTTATTTAATTAAAAAATATGTCGTGGACTATAGTCTTTTTATCTTTGTTTTTTAGTGGGGAAAAACCTAAAAAAATTTGTTGGATTTGAAAAATAAAATTTAATTAACTTTTTACACCTACTATAGTCTATTATGTACGGTGCTTAGCGATAAAAAAACCTAAGACTTTGGGATGGTCAAGAAAAAACCTAAAATTTTTGTCATTCATTTATAGTTTTTTAACTCTGTGGCTTACTAACGAAGAAACATGAAATTTGGTGATAGAGAAGAAACATATGGAATATATTTACATCTAATTTACCATAATTCAATGTGAAAAAGGTAAATATAAATAAATTTCAGCTTCATTATTTAATTTTAATTTTTACCTATATTATATAAAATATATGTCATGGACTATAGTCTTTTATCTTTGTTTTTTAGTGGGGAAAAACCTAAAATTTTATGTTGGAGTTCAAAAATAAAATATAATTAACTTTTTACACCTACTATAGTCTATTATATATGGTGCTTAGTGATAAAAAAAACCTAAGACTTTGGGATGGTGAAGAAAAAACCTAAAATATTTGTCATTCATTTATAGTTTTTTAACTTTGTGGCTTACTGACGAAGAAACATAAAATTTGATGATGGAGAAGAAACATATTGAATATATTTACATCTAATTTACCATATTTCAATGTGAAAATGGTAAATATAAATAAGTTTAAGCTTCATTATTTAATTTTAATTTTTACTTATTTAATTAAAATATATGTCGTGGACTATAGTCTTTTATCTTTGTTTTTTAATGGGGAAAAAACTAAAAAAATTTGTTGGATTTGAAAAATAAAATTTAATTAGCTTTTTACACCTACTATAGTCTATTATGTACGGTGCTTAGTGATAAAAAAAACCTAAGACTTTGGGATGGTGAAGAAAAAACCTAAAATTTTTGTCATTCATTTATAGTTTTTTAACTCTGTGGCTTACTAACGAAGAAACATGAAACTTGGTGATAGAGAAGAAACATATGGAATATATTTACATCTAATTTACCATAATTCAATGTGAAAAAGGTAAATATAAATAAATTTGAGCTTCATTATTTAATTTTAATTTTTACCTATATTATATAAAATATATGTCATGGACTATAGTCTTTTATCTTTGTTTTTTAGTGGGGAAAAACCTAAAATTTTATGTTGGAGTTCAAAAATAAAATATAATTAACTTTTTACACCTACTATAGTCTATTATATATGGTGCTTAGTGATAAAAAAAACCTAAGACTTTGGGATGGTGAAGAAAAAACCTAAAATATTTGTCATTCATTTATAGTTTTTTAACTTTGTGGCTTACTGACGAAGAAACATAAAATTTGATGATGGAGAAGAAACATATTGAATATATTTACATCTAATTTACCATATTTCAATGTGAAAATGGTAAATATAAATAAGTTTAAGCTTTATTATTTAATTTTAATTTTTACTTATTTAATTAAAATATATGTCGTGGACTATAGTCTTTTATCTTTGTTTTTTAATGGGGAAAAAACTAAAAAAATTTGTTGGATTTGAAAAATAAAATTTAATTAGCTTTTTACACCTACTATAGTCTATTATGTACGGTGCTTAGTGATAAAAAAAACCTAAGACTTTGGGATGGTGAAGAAAAAACCTAAAATTTTTGTCATTCATTTATAGTTTTTTAACTCTGTGGCTTACTGACGAAGAAACATGAAATTTGGTGATGGAGAAGAAACATATTTAATATATTTACATCTAATTTACCATAATTCAATGTGAAAAAGGTAAATATAAATAAATTTGAGCTTCATTATTTAATTTTAATTTTTACCTATATTATATAAAATATATGTCATGGACTATAGTCTTTTATCTTTGTTTTTTAGTGGGGAAAAATCTAAAATTTTATGTTGGAGTTCAAAAATAAAATATAATTAACTTTTTACACCTACTATAGTCTATTATATACGGTGCTTAGTGATAAAAAAACCTAACACTTTGGGATGGTGAAGAAAAAACCTAAAATATTTGACATTGATTTATAGTTTTTTAACTCTGTGGCTTACTGACGAAGAAACATGAAATTTGGTGATGGAGAAGAAACATATTGAATATATTTACATCTAATTTACCATAATTCAATGTGAAAAAGGTTAATATAAATAAGTTTGAGCTTCATTATTTAATTTTAATTTTTACCTATATTATGTAAAATATATGTCATGGACTATAGTCTTTTTTCTTTGTATTTTAGTGGGGGAAAACCTAAAATTTTATTTTGGATTCGAAAAATAAAATTTAATTAATTTTTTACACCTACAATATTCTATTATGTTTGGCTCTTACTGATAAAAAAACCTAATACTTTGGGATGGTGAAGAAAAAACCTAAAATATTTGTCATTCATTTATAGTTTTTTAACTCTGTGGCTTACTGACGAAGAAACATAAAATTTGAGGATGGAGAAGAAACATATTGAATATATTTACATGTAATTTACCATATTTCAATGTGAAAAAGTTAAATATAAATAATTTTGAGCTTCATTATTTAATTTAAAATTTTACTTATTTAATTAAAATATATGTCGTGGACTATAGTCTTTTATCTTTGTTTTTTAATGGGGAAAAACCTAAAAAAATTTGTTGGATTTGAAAAATAAATTTTAATTAGCTTTTTACACCTACTATAGTCTATTATGTACGGTGCTTAGTGATAAAAAAAACCTAAGACTTTGGGATGGTGAAGAAAAAACCTAAAATTTTTGTCATTCATTTATAGTTTTTTAACTCTGTGGCTTACTGACGAAGAAACATGAAATTTGGTGATGGAGAAGAAACATATTTAATATATTCACATCTAATTTACCATAATTCAATGTGAAAAAGGTAAATATAAATAAATTTTAGCTTCATTATTTAATTTTAATTTTTACTTATATTATATAAAATATATGTCATGGACTATAGTCTTTTATCTTTATTTTTTAGTGGGGAAAAACCTAAAATTTTATGTTGGAGTTCAAAAATAAAATATAATTAACTTTTTACACCTACTATAGTGTATTATATACGGTGCTTAGTGTTAAAAAAACCTAAGACTTTTGGATGGTGAAGAAAAAACCTAAAATATTTGTCATTCATTTATAGTTTTTTAACTCTGTGGCTTACTGACGAAGAAACATAAAATTTGATGATCGAGAAGAAACATATTGAATATATTTACATCTAATTTACCATATTTCAATGTGAAAAAGGTAAATATAAATAAGTTTGAGCTTCATTATTTAATTTTAATTTTTAATTATTTAATTAAAATATATGTCGTGGACTATAGTCTTTTATCTTTGTTTTTTAGTGGGGAAAAACCTAAAATTTTATGTTGGAGTTCAAAAATAAATTATAATTAACTTTTTACACCTACTATAGTCTATTATATACGGTGCTTAGTGATAAAAAAACCTAAGAATTTGGGATGGTGAAGAAAAAACCTAAAATATTTATCATTGATTTATAGTTTTTTAACTCTGTGGCTTACTGACGAAGAAACATGAAATTTGGTGATGGAGAAGAAACATATTGAATATATTTACATTTACCATAATTCAATGTGAAAAAGGTAAATATAAATAAGTTTGAGCTTCATTATTTAATTTTAATTTTTACCTATATTATATAAAATATATGTAATGGACTATAGTCTTTTTTCTTTGTATTTTAGTGGGGAAAAACCTAAAATTTTATGTTGGATTCGAAAAATAAAATTTAATTAATTTTTTACACCTACAATATTCTATTATGTTTGGCTCTTAGTGATAAAAAAAACCTAATACTTTGGGATGGTGAAGAAAAAACCTAAAATGTTTGTCATTCATTTATAGTTTTTTTAACTCTGTGGCTTACTGACGAAGAAACATAAAATTTAATGATGGAGAAGAAACATATTGAATATATGTACATCTAATTTACCATATTTCAATGTGAAAAAGATAAATATAAATAAGTTTGAGCTTCATTATTTAATTTTAATTTTTACTTATTTAATTAAAATATATGTCGTGGACTATAGTCTTTATCTTTGTTTTTTAGTAGGGAAAAACCTAAAAAAAATTGTTGGATTTGAAAAATAAAATTTAATTAACTTTTTACGCCTACTATAGCCTATTATGTACGGTGCTTAGTGATAAAAAACCTAAGACTTTGGGATGGTGAAGAAAAAACCTAAAATATTTGTCATTCATTTGTAGTTTTTTTAACTTTGTGTCTTACTGACGAAGAAACATGAATTTTGGTGATGGAGAAGAAACATATTGAATATATTTACATCTAATTTACCATAATTCAATGTGAAAAAGGTAAATATAAATAATTTTGAGCTTCATTATTTAATTTTAATTTTTACCTATATTATAAAATATATGTCATGGTCTATAGTCTTTTATCTTTGTTTTTTAGTGGGGAAAAACCTAAAGTTTTATGTTGGAGTTGAAAAATAAAATATAATTTATTTTTTACACCTACTATAGTCTATTTTCTACGGTGCTTAGAGTTAAAAAAACCTAAGACTTTGGGATGGTGAAGAAAAAACCTATAATATTTGTCATTCATTTATAGTTTTTTAACACTGTGGCTTAATGACGAAGAAACATGAAATTTGGTGATGGAGAAGAAACATATTGAATATATTTACATCTAATTTACCATAATTCAATGTGAAAAAGGTAAATATAAATAAGTTTGAGCTTCATTATTTAATTTTAATTTTTACCTATATTGTATAAAATATATGTCATGGACTATAGTCTTTTATCTTTGTTTTTTAGTGGGGAAAAACCTAAAATTTTATGTTGGAGTTCAAAAATAAAATATAATTAACTTTTTACACCTACTATAGTCTATTATATACGGTGCTTAGTGATAAAAAAACCTATGAATTTGGGATGGTGAAGAAAAAACCTAAAATATTTGTCATTGATTTATAGTTTTTTAACTCTGTGGCTTACTGACGAAGAAACATGAAATTTGGTAATGGAGAAGAAACATATTGAATATATTTACATCTAATTTACCATAATTCAATGTGAAAAAGGTAAATATAAATAAGTTTGAGCTTCATTATTTAATTTTAATTTTTACCTATATTATATAAAATATATGTCATGGACTATAGTCTTTTTTCTTTTTATTTTAGTGGGGAAAAACCTAAAATTTTATTTTGGATTTGAAAAATAAAATTTAATTAATTTTTTACACCTACAATATTCTATTATGTTTGGCTCTTACTGATAAAAAAACCTAATACTTTTGGATGGTGAAGAAAAAACCTAAAATATTTGTCATTCATTTATAGTTTTTTAACTCTGTGGCTTACTGACGAAGAAACATAAAATTTGATGATGGAGAAGAAACATATTGAATATATTTACATCTAATTTACCATATTTCAATGTGAAAAATATAAATATAAATAAGTTTGAGCTTCATTATTTAATTTCAATTTTTAATTATTTAATTAAAATATATGCTGTGGACTATAGTCTTTTATCTTTGTTTTTTAGTGGGGAAAAACCTAAAATTTTATGTTGGATTTGAAAAATAAAATATAATTCACTTTTTACACCTACTATAGTCTATTATGTACGGTGCTTAATGATAAAAAAACCTAAGACTTTGGGATGGTGAAGAAAAAATCTAAAATATTTGTCATTCATTTATAGTTTTTTAACTTTGTGGCTTACTGACGAAGAAACATGAAATTTGGTGATGGAGAAGAAACATATTTAATATATTTATATCTAATTTACCATAATTCAATGTGAAAAGGTAAATATAAATAAATTTGAGCTTCATTATTTAATTTTAATTTTTACCTATATTATATAAAATATATGTCATGGACTATAGTCTTTTATCTTTGTTTTTTAGTGGGGAAAAACCTAAAATTTTATGTTGGAGTTCAAAAATAAAATATAATTAACTTTTTACACCTACTATAGTCTATTATGTACGGTGCTTAGTGATAAAAAAACCTAAGACTTTGGGATGGTGAAGAAAAAACGTATAATATTTGTCATACGTTTATAGTTTTTTAACTCTGTGGCTTACTGACGAAGAAACATGAAATTTGGTGATGGAGAAGAGACATATTGAATATATTTACATCTAATTTACCATAATTCAATGTGTAAAAGGTAAATATAAATAAGTTTGAGCTTCATTATTTAATTTTAATTTTTACTTATTTAATTAAAATATATGTCGTGGACTATAGTCTTTTATCTTTGTCTTTTAGTGGGGAAAAACCTAAAATTTTATGTTGGATTTGAAAAATAAAATATAATTCACTTTTTACACCTACTATAGTCTATTATTTACGGTGCTTAATGATAAAAAAAACCTAAGATTTTGGGATGGTGAAGAAAAAACCTAAAATATTTGTCATTCATTTATAGTTTTTTAACTCTGTGGCTTACTGACGAAGAAACACGAAATTTGGTGATGGAGAAGAAACATATTTAATATATTTACATATAATTTACCATAATTCAATGTGAAAAGGTAAATCTAAATATATTTGAGCTTCATTATTTAATTTTAATTTTTACCTATATTATATAAAATATATGTCATGGACTATAGTCTTTTATCTTTGTTTTTTAGTGGGGAAAAACCTAAAATTTTATGTTGGAGTTCAAAAATAAAATATAATTATCTTTTTACACCTACTATAGTCTATTATGTACGGTGCTTAGTGATAAAAAAACCTAAGACTTTGGGATGGTGAAGAAAAAACCTAAAATATTTGTCATTGATTTATAGTTTTTTAACTCTGTGGCTTACTGACGAAGAAACGTGAAATTTGGTGATGGAGAAGAAACATATTGAATATATTTACATTTACCATAATTCAATGTGAAAAAGGTAAATATAAATAAGTTTGAGCTTCATTATTTAATTTTAATTTTTACCTATATTATATAAAATATATTTAATGGACTATAGTCTTTTTTCTTTGTATTTTAGTGGGGAAAAACCTAAAATTTTATGTTGGATTCGAAAAATAAAATTTAATTAATTTTTTACACCTACAATATTCTATTATGTTTGGCTCTTACTGATAAAAAAACCTAATACTTTGGGATGGTGAAGAAAAAACCTAAAATATTTGTCATTCATTTATAGTTTTTTAACTCTGTGGCTTACTGACGAAGAAACATAAAATTTGATGATGGAGAAGAAACATATTGAATATATTTATATCTAATTTACCATATTTCAATGTGAAAAAGATAAATATAAATAAGTTTGAGCTTCATTATTCAATTTTAATTTTTACTTATTTAATTAAAATATATGTCGTGGACTATATTCTTTTATCTTTGTTTTTTAGTAGGGAAAAACCTAAAAAAATTTGTTGGATTTGAAAAATAAAATTTAATTAACTTTTTACGCCTACTATAGCCTATTATGTACGGTGCTTAATGATAAAAAACCTAAGACTTTGGGATGGTAAATAAAAAACCTAAAATATTTGTCATTCATTTGTAGTTTATTTAACTTTGTGGCTTACTGACGAAGAAACCTGAATTTTGGTGATGGAGAAGAAACATATTGAATATATTTACATCTAATTTACCATAATTCAATGTGAAAAAGGTAAATATAAATAATTTTGAGCTTCATTATTTAATTTTAATTTTTACCTATACTATAAAATATATGTCATGGTCTATAGTCTTTTATCTTTGTTTTTTAGTGGGGAAACACCTAAAGTTTTATGTTGGAGTTGAAAAATAATATATAATTAATTTTTTACACCTACTATAGTCTATTTTCTACGGTGCTTAGAGTTAAAAAAACCTAAGACTTTGGGATGATGAAGAAAAAACCTAAAATATTTGTCATTCATTTATAGTTTTTTAACACTGTGGCTTACTGACGAAGAAACATGAAATTTGGTGATGGAGAAGAAACATATTGAATATATTTACATCTAATTTACCATAATTCAATGTGAAAAGGATAAATATAAATAAATTTGAGCTTCATTATTTAATTTTAATTTTTACCTATATTATACAAAATATATGTCATGGACTATAGTCTTTTTTTCTTTGTTTTTTAGTGGGGAAAAAGCTAAAAAAATTTGTTGGATTTGAAAAATAAAATTTAATTAACTTTTTACACATACTATAGTCTATTATGTACGGTGCTTAGTGATGAAAAAACCTAAGACTTTGGGATGGTGAAGAAAAAACCAAAAAATTTTGTCATTCATTTATAGTTTTTTAACTCTGTGGCTTACTGACGAAGAAACATGAAATTTGGTGATAGAGAAGAAACATATGGAACATATTTACATCTAATTTACCATAATTCATTGTGAAAAAGGTAAATATAAATAAATTTGAGCTTCATTATTTAATTTTAATTTTCACCTATATTATATAAAATATATGTCATGGACTATAGTCTTTTATCTTTGTTTTTTAGTGGGGAAAAACCTAAAATTTTATGTTGGAGTTCAAAAATAAAATATAATTAACTTTTTACACCTACTATAGTCTATTATATACGATGCTTAGTGATAAAAAAACCTAAGAATTTGGGATGGTGAAGAAAAAACCTAAAATATTTGTCATTGATTTATAGTTTTTTAACTCTGTGGCTTACAGACGAAGAAACATGAAATTTGGTGATGGAGAAGAAATATATTGAATATATTTACATCTAATTTACCATAATTCAATGTGAAAAAGGTAAATATAAATAAGTTTGAGCTTCATTATTTAATTTTAATTTTTACCTATATTATATAAAATATATGTCATGGACTATAGTCTTTTTTCTTTTTATTTTAGTGGGGAAAAACCTAAAATTTTATTTTGGATTCGAAAAATAAAATTTAATTAATTTTTTACACCTACAATATTCTATTATGTTTGGCTCTTACTGATAAAAAAACCTAATACTTTGGGATGGTGAAGAAAAAACCTAAAATATTTGTCATTCATTTATAGTTTTTTAACTCTGTGGCTTACTGACGAAGAAACATAAAATTTGATGATGGAGAAGAAACATATTGAATATATTTACATCTAATTTACCATATTTCAATGTGAAAAATATAAATATAAATAAGTTTGAGCTTCATTATTTAATTTCAATTTTTAATTATTTAATTAAAATATATGTCGTGGACTATAGTCTTTTATCTTTGTTTTTTAGTGGGGAAAAACCTAAAATTTTATGTTGGATTTGAAAAATAAAATATAATTCACTTTTTACACCTACTATAGTCTATTATGTACGGTGCTTAATGATAAAAAAACCTAAGACTTTGGGATGGTGAAGAAAAAATCTAAAATATTTGTCATTCATTTATAATTTTTTAACTCTGTGGCTTACTGACGAAGAAACATGAAATTTGGTGATGGAGAAGAAACATATTTAATATATTTATATCTAATTTACCATAATTCAATGTGAAAAGGTAAATATAAATAAATTTGAGCTTCATTATTTAATTTTAATTTTTACCTATATTATATAAAATATATGTCATGGACTATAGTCTTTTATCTTTGTTTTTTAGTGGGGAAAAACCTAAAATTTTATGTTGGAGTTCAAAAATAAAATATAATTAACTTTTTACACCTACTATAGTCTATTATGTACGGTGCTTAGTGATAAAAAAACCTAAGACTTTGGGATGGTGAAGAAAAAACGTATAATATTTGTCATACATTTATAGTTTTTAAACTCTGTGGCTTACTGATGAAGAAACATGAAATTTGGTGATGGAGAAGAGACATATTGAATATATTTACATCTAATTTACCATAATTCAATGTGTAAAAGGTAAATATAAATAATTTTGAGCTTCATTATTTAATTTTAATTTTTACTTATTTAATTAAAATATATGTCGTGGACTATAGTCTTTTATCTTTGTCTTTTAGTGGGGAAAAACCTAAAATTTTATGTTGGATTTGAAAAATAAAATATAATTCACTTTTTACACCTACTATAGTCTATTATGTATGGTGCTTAATGATAAAAAAACCTAAGACTTTGGGATGGTGAAGAAAAAACCTAAAATATTTGTCATTCATTTATAGTTTTTTAACTTTGTGGCTTACTGACGAAGAAACACAAAATTTGGTGATGGAGAAGAAACATATTTAATATATTTACATATAATTTACCATGATTCAATGTGAAAAGGTAAATCTAAATAAATTTGAGCTTCATTATTTAATTTTAATTTTTACCTATATTATATAAAATATATGTCATGGACTATAGTCTTTTATCTTTGTTTTTTAGTGGGGAAAAACCTAAAATTTTATGTTGGAGTTCAAAAATAAAATATAATTATCTTTTTACACCTACTATAGTCTATTATGTACGGTGCTTAGTGATAAAAAAACCTAAGACTTTGGGATGGTGAAGAAAATACCTAAAATATTTGTCATTGATTTATAGTTTTTTAACTCTGTGGCTTACTGACGAAGAAACATGAAATTTGGTGATGGAGAAGAAACATATTGAATATATTTACATTTACCATAATTCAATGTGAAAAAGGTAAATATAAATAAGTTTGAGCTTCATTATTTAATTTTAATTTTTACCTATATTATATAAAATATATTTAATGGACTATAGTCTTTTTTCTTTGTATTTTAGTGGGAAAAAACCTAAAATTTTATGTTGGATTCGAAAAATAAAATTTAATTAATTTTTTACACCTACAATATTCTATTATGTTTGGCTCTTACTGATAAAAAAACCTAATACTTTGGGATGGTGAAGAAAAAACCTAAAATATTTGTCATTCATTTATAGTTTTTTAACTCTGTGGCTTACTGACGAAGAAACATAAAATTTGATGATGGAGAAGAAACATATTGAATATATTTATATCTAATTTACCATATTTCAATGTGAAAAAGATAAATATAAATAAGTTTGAGCTTCATTATTTAATTTTAATTTTTACTTATTTAATTAAAATATATGTCGTGGACTATATTCTTTTATCTTTGTTTTTTAGTAGGGAAAAACCTAAAAAAATTTGTTGGATTTGAAAAATAAAATTTAATTAACTTTTTACGCCTACTATAGCCTATTATGTACGGTGCTTAGTGATAAAAAACCTAAGACTTTGGGATGGTAAAGAAAAAACCTAAAATATTTGTCATTCATTTGTAGTTTATTTAACTTTGTGGCTTAGTGATGAAGAAACATGAATTTTGGTGATGGAGAAGAAACATATTGAATATATTTACATCTAATTTACCATAATTCAATGTGAAAAAGGTAAATATAAATAATTTTAAGCTTCATTATTTAATTTTTATTTTTACCTATACTATAAAATATATGTCATGGTCTATAGTCTTTTATCTTTGTTTTTTAGTGGGGAAAAACCTAAAGTTTTATGTTGGAGTTGAAAAATAATATATAATTAATTTTTTACACCTACTATAGTCTATTTTCTACGGTGCTTAGAGTTAAAAAAACTTTAGACTTTGGGATGATGAAGAAAAAACCTAAAATATTTGTCATTCATTTATAGTTTTTTAACACTGTGGCTTACTGACGACGAAACATGAAATTTGGTGATGGAGAAGAAACATATTGAATAGATTTACATCTAATTTACCATAATTCAATGTAAAAAAGATAAATATAAATAAATTTGAGCTTCATTATTTAATTTTAATTTTTACCTATATTATACAAAATATATGTCATGGACTATAGTCTTTTTTTCTTTGTTTTTTAGTGGGGAAAAAGCTAAAAAATTTTGTTGGATTTGAAAAATAAAATTTAATTAACTTTTTACACCTACTATAGTCTATTATGTACGGTGCTTAGTGATGAAAAAACCTAACACTTTGGGATGGTGAAGAAAAAACCAAAAATTTTTGTCATTCATTTATAGTTTTTTAACTCTGTGGCTTACTGACGAAGAAACATGAAATTTGGTGATGGAGAAGAAACATATGGAACATATTTACATCTAATTTACCATAATTCATTGTGAAAAAGGTAAATATAAATAAATTTGAGCTTCATTATTTAATTTTAATTTTTAACTATATTATATAAAATATATGTCATGGACTATAGTCTTTTATCTTTGTTTTTTAGTGGGGAAAAATCTAAAATTTTATGTTGGAGTTCAAAAATAAAATATAATTAACTTTTTACACCTACTATAGTCTATTATATACGGTGCTTAGTGATAAAAAAACCTAAGACTTTGGGATGGTGAAGAAAAAACCTAAAATATTTGTCATTCATTTATAGTTTTTTAACTCTGTGGCTTACTGACGAAGAAACATAAAATTTGAGGATGGAGAAGAAACATATTGAATATATTTACATCTAATTTACCATATTTCAATGTGAAAAAGTTAAATATAAATAATTTTGAGCTTCATTATTTAATTTTAAATTTTACTTTTTTAATTAAAATATATGTCGTGGGCTATAGTCTTTTATCTTTAATTTTTAATGGGGAAAAACATAAAAAATTTGTTGGATTTGAAAAATAAATTTTAATTAGCTTTTTACACCTACTATAGTCTATTATGTACGGTGCTTAGTGATAAAAAAACCTAAGACTTTGGGATGGTGAAGAAAAAACCTAAAATTTTTGTCATTCATTTATAGTTTTTTAACTCTGTGACTTACTGACGAAGAAACATGAAATTTGGTGATGGAGAAGAAACATATTTAATATATTCACATCTAATTTACCATAATTCAATGTGAAAAAGGTAAATATAAATAAATTTGAGCTTCATTATTTAATTTTAATTTTTACTTATATTATATAAAATATATGTCATGGACTATAGTCTTTTATCTTTATTTTTTAGTGGGGAAAAACCAAAAATTTTATGTTGGAGTTCAAAAATAAAATATAATTGACTTTTTACACCTACTATAGTGTATTATATACGGTGCTTAGTGTTAAAAAAACCTAAGACTTTGGGATGGTTAAGAAAAAACCTAAAATATTTGTCATTCATTTATAGTTTTTTAACTCTGTGGCTTACTGACGAAGAAACATGAAATTTAGTGATGGAGAAGAAACATATTGAATATATTTACATCTAATTTACCATAATTCAATGTGAAAAAGGTAAATATAAATAAGTTTGAGCTTCATTATTTAATTTTAATTTTTTCCTATATTATATAAAATATATGTCATAGACTATAGTCTTTTTTCTTTGTATTTTAGTGGGGAAATACCTAAAATTTTATTTTGGATTCGAAAAATAAAATTTAATTAATTTTTTACACCTACAATATTCTATTATCTTTGGCTCTTACTGATAAAAAAACCTAATACTTTGGAATGGTGAAGAAAAAACCTAAAATATTTGTCATTCATTTATAGTTTTTTAACTCTGTGGCTTACTGACGAAGAAACATAAAATTTGATGATCGAGAAGAAACATATTGAATATATTTACATCTAATTTACCATATTTCAATGTGAAAAAGGTGAATATAAATAATTTTGAGCTTCATTATTTAATTTTAATTTTTACTTATTTAATTAAAATATATGTCGTGGACTATAGTCTTTTATCTTTGTTTTTTAATGGGGAAAAACCTAAAAAATTTTGTTGGATTTGAAAAATAAAATTTAATTAGCTTTTTACACCTACTATAGTCTATTATGTACGGTGCTTAGTGATAAAAAAAACCTAAGACTTTGGGATGGTGAAGAAAAAACCTAAAATTTTTGTCATTCATTTATAGTTTTTTAACTCTATGGCTTACTGACGAAGAAACATGAAATTTGGTGATGGAGAAGAAACATATTTAATATATTTACATCTAATTTACCATAATTCAATGTGAAAAAGGTAAATATAAATAAATTTGAGCTTCATTATTTAATTTTAATTTTTACCTATATTATATAAAATATATGTCATGGACTATAGTCTTTTATCTTTGTTTTTTAGTGGGGAAAAACCTAAAATTTTATGTTGGAGTTCAAAAATAAAATATAATTAACTTTTTAGACCTACTATAGTCTATTGTATACGGTGCTTAGTGATAAAAAATCTTAAGACTTTGGGATGGTGAAGAAAAAACCTAAAATATTTGTCATTCATTTATAGTTTTTTAACTCTGTGGCTTACTGACGAAGAAACATAAAATTTGATGATGGAGAGGAAACATATTGAATATATTTACATCTAGTTTTACCATATTTCAATGTGAAAAAGGTAAATATAAATAAGTTTGAGCTTCATTATTTGATTTTAATTTTTACTTATTTAATTAAAATATATGTCGTGGACTATAGTCTTTTTTCTTTGTTTTTTAGTGGGGAAAAACCTAAAATTTTTTGTTGGATTTGTAAAATAAAATTTAATTATCTTTTTACACCTACTATAGTCTATTATGTACGGTGCTTAGTGATAAAAAAACCTAAGACTTTGGGATGGTGAAGAAAAAACCTAAAATTTTTGTCATTCATTTATAGTTTTTTAACTCTGTGGCTTACTGACGAAGAAACATGAAATTTGGTGATGGAGAAGAAACATATAGAATATATTTACATCTAACTTCCCATAATTCAATGTGAAAAAAGGTAAATATAAATAAATTTGAGCTTCATTATTTAATTTTAATTTTTACCTATATTATATAAAATATATGTCATGGACTATAGTCTTTTATCTTTGTTTTTTAGTGGGGAAAAACCTAAAATTTTATGTTGGAGTTCAAAAATAAAATATAATTAACTTTTTACACCTACTATAGTCTATTATATACGGTGCTTAGTGATAAAAAAACCTAAGACTTTGGGATGGTGAAGAAAAAACCTAAAATATTTGTCATTCATTTATAGTTTTTTAACTCTGTGGCTTACTGACGAAGAAACATAAAATTTGAGGATGGAGAAGAAAAATATTGAATAAATTTACATCTAATTTACCACATTTCAATGTGTAAAAGGTAAATATAAATAAGTTTGAGCTTCATTATTTAATTTTAATTTTTACTTATTTAATTAAAATATATGTCGTGGACTATAGTCTTTTATCTTTGTTTTTTAATGGGGAAAAACCTAAAAAAATTTGTTGGATTTGAAAACTAAAGTTTAATTAGCTTTTTACACCTACTATAGTCTATTATGTACGGTGCTTAGTGATAAAAAAACCTAAGACTTTGGAATGGTGAAGAAAAAACCTAAAATTTTTGTCATTCATTTATAGTTTTTTAACTCTGTGGCTTACTGACGAAGAAACATGAAATTTGGTGATGGAGAAGAAACATAATTAATATATTCACATCTAATTTACCATAATTCAATGTGAAAAAGGTAAATATAAATAAATTTGAGCTTCATTATTTAATTTTAATTTTTACTTATATTATATAAAATATATGCCATGGACTATAGTCTTTTATCTTTGTTTTTTAGTGGGGAAAAACCTAAAATTTTATGTTCGAGTTCAAAAATAAAATATAATTAACTTTTTACACCTACTATAGTCTATTATATACGGTGCTTAGTGATAAAAAAACCTAAGACTTTGGGATGGTGAAGAAAAAACATAAAATATTTGTCATTCATTTATAGTTTTTTAACTTTGTGGCTTACTGACGAAGAAACATAAAATTTGATGATGGGGAAGAAACATATTGAATATATTTACATCTAATTTACCATATTTCAATGTGAAAAAGGTAAATATAAATAAGGTTGAGCTTCATTATGTAATTTTAATTTTTACTTATTTAATTAAAATATATGTCGTGGACTATAGTCTTTTTTCTTTGTTTTTTAGTGGGGAAAAAGCTAAAAAAATTTGTTGGATTTGAAAAATAAAATTTAATTAACTTTTTACACCTACTATAGTCTATTATGTACGGTGCTTAGTGATAAAAAAACCTAAGACTTTGGGATGGTGAAGAAAAAACCTAAAAATTTTGTCATTCATTTATAGTTTTTTAACTCTGTGGCTTACTGACGAAGAAACATGAAATTTGGTGATGGAGAAGAAACATATGGAATATATTTACATCTAATTTACCATAATTCAATGTGAAAAAGGTAAATATAAATAAATTTAAGCTTCATTATTTAATTTTAATTTTTACCTATATTATATAAAATATATGTCATGGACTATAGTCTTTTATCTTTGTTTTTTAGTGGGGAAAATCCTAAAATTTTATGTTGGATTTGAAAATTGAAATATAATTAATTTTTTACACCTACAATATTCTATTATGTTTGGTTCTTAGTGATAAAAAAAACCTAATACTTTGGGACGGTGAAGAAAAAACATAAAATATTTGTCATTTATTTAAAGTCTTTTAACTATGTGGCTTACTGACGAAGAAACATGAAATTTGGTGATGGAGAAAAAACACATTGAATATATTTACATCTAAATTACCATAATTCAATGTGAAAAAGTTAAATATAAATACATTTGAGCTTCATTATTTAATTTTAATTTTTAGCTATATTATATAAAAAAATATGTCATGGACTATAGTCTTTTATCTTTCTTTTTTAGTGCGGAAAAACCTAAAATTTTATGTTGGAGTTAAAAAATAAAATATAACTAACTTTTTACACCTACTATAGTCTGTTACGTAGGGTGCTTAGTGAAAAAAAACTTAAGACTTTGGGATGGTGAAGAAAAAACCTAAAATATTTGTCATTCATTTATAGTTTTTTAACTCTGTGGCTTATTGACGAAGAAACATGAAATTTGGTTATGGAGAAAAAACATATTGAATATATTTACATCTAATTTACCATAATTCATTTTGAAAAAGGTAAATATAAATAAGTTTGAGCTTCATTATTTAATTTTAATTTTTACCTATATTATATAAAATATATGTCATGGTCTATAGTCTTTTATCTTTGTTTTTTAGTGGGGAAAAACCTAAATTTTTATGTTGGAGTTGAAAAATAAAATTTAATTAACTTTTTACACCTACTATAGTCTATTATGAACGGTGCTTAATGATAAAAAAACCTAAGACTTTGGGATGGTGAAGAAAAAACCTAAAATGTTTGTCATTCATTTATAGTTTTTTAACTCTTTGGCTTACTGACGAAGAAACATGAAATTTGGTGATGGAGAAGAAATATATGGAATATATTTACATCTAATTTACCATAATTCAATGTGAAAAAGGTAAATATAAATAAATTTGAGCTTCATTATTTAATTTTAATTTTTACCTATATTATATAAAATATATGTCATGGACTATAGTCTTTTATCTTTGTTTTTTAGTGGGGAAAAACCTAAATTTTATGTTGGAGTTAAAAAATAAAATATAATTAACTATTTACACCTACTATAGTCTATTATATACGGTGCTTAGTGATAAAAAAACCTAAGACTTTGGGATGGTGAAGAAAAAACCTAAAATATTTGTCATTCATTTAAAGTTTTTTAACTCTATCGCTTACTGACGAAGAAACATAAAATTTGATGATGGAGAAGAAACATATTGAATATATTTACATCTAATTTACCATATTTCAATGTGAAAAAGATGAATATAAATAAGTTTGAGCTTCATTATTTAATTTTAATTTTTAATTATTTAATTAAAATATATGTCGTGGACTATAGTCTTTTATCTTTGTTTTTTAATGGGGAAAAACCTAAAAAAATTTGTTGGATTTGAAAAATAAAATTTAATTAGCTTTTTACACCTACTATAGTCTATTATGTACGGTGCTTAGTGATAAAAAAACCTAAGACTTTGGGATGGTGAAGAAAAAACCTAAAATTTTTGTCATTCATTTATAGTTTTTTAACTCTGTGGCTTACTGACGAAGAAACATGAAATTTGGTGATGGAGAAGAAACATATTTAATATATTTACATCTAATTTACCATAATTCAATGTGAAAAAGGTAAATATAAATAAATTTGAGCTTCATTATTTAATTTTAATTTTTACCTATATTATATAAAATATATGTCATGGACTATAATCTTTTATCTTTGTTTTTTAGTGGGGAAAAACCTAAAGTTTTATGTTGGAGTTCAAAAATAAAATATAATTAACTTTTTACACCTACTATAGTCTATTGTATACGGTGCTTAGTGATAAAAAAACCTAAGACTTTGGGATGGTGAAGAAAAAACCTAAAATATTTGTCATTCATTTATAGTTTTTTAACTCTGTGGCTAACTGACGAAGAAACATAAAATTTGATGATGGAGAGGAAACATTTTGAATATATTTACATCTAATTTACCATATTTCAATGCGAAAAAGGTAAATATAAATAAGTTTGAGCTTCATTATTTAATTTTAATTTTTACTTATTTAATTAAAATATATGTCGTGGACTATAGTCTTTTTTCTTTGTTTTTTAGTGGGGAAAAACCTAAAAAAATTTGTTGGATTTGAAAAATAAAATTTAATTATCTTTTTACACCTACTATAGTCTATTTTGTACGGTGCTTAGTGATAAAAAAAACCTAATACTTTGGGATGGTGAAGAAAAAACCTAAAATTTTTGTCATTCATTTATAGTTTTTTAACTCTGTGGCTTACTGACGAAGAAACATGAAATTTGGTGATGGAGAAGAAACATATAGAATATATTTACATCTACTTTCCCATAATTCAATGTGAAAAAGGTAAATATAAATAAATTTGAGCTTCATTATTTAATTTTAATTTGTACCTATATTATATAAAATATATGTCATGGACTATAGTCTTTTATCTTTGTTTTTTAATGGGGGAAAACCTAAAATTTTATATTGGAGTTCGAAAATAAAATATAATTAACTTTTTACACCTATTATAGTCTATTATGTACGGTGCTTAGTGATAAAAAAAACCTAAGACTTTGGGATGGTGAAGAAAAAACCTAAAATATTTGTCATTCATTTATAGTTTTTTAACTCTGTGGCTTACTGACGAAGAAACATAAAATTTGAGGATGGAGAAGAAACATATTGAATATATTTACATCTAATTTACCATATTTCAATGTGAAAAAGGTAAATATAAATAATTTTGAGCTTCATTATTTAATTTTAAATTTTACTTATTTAATTAAAATATATGTCGTGGACTATAGTCTTTTATCTTTGTTTTTTAATGGGGAAAAACCTAAAAAAAATGGTTGGATTTGAAAAATAAATTTTAATTAGTTTTTTACACCTACTATAGTCTATTATTTACGGTGCTTAGTGAAAAAAAAAACCTAAGACTTTGAGATGGTGAAGAAAAAACCTAAAATGTTTGTCATTCATTTATAGTTTTTTAACTCTGTGGCTTACTGACGAAGAAACATGAAATTTGGTGATGGAGAAGAAACATATTTAATATATTCACATCTAATTTACCATAATTCAGTCTGAAAAAGGTAAATATAAATAAATTTGAGCTTCATTATTTAATTTTAATCTTTACTTATATTATATAAAATATATGTCATGGACTATAGTCTTTTATCTTTATTTTTTAGTGGGGAAAAACCTAAAATTTTATGTTGGAGTTCAAAAATAAAATATAATTAACTTTTTACACCTACTATAGTCTATTATATACGGTGCTTAGTGATAAAAAAACCTAAGACTTTGGGATGGTGAAGAAAAAACCTAAAATATTTGTCATTCATTTATAGTTTTTTAACTCTGTGGCTTACTGACGAAGAAACATAAAATTTGATGATGGAGAAGAATCATATTGAATATATTTACATCTAATTTACCATATTTCAATGTGAAAAAGGTAAATATAAATAAGTTTGAGCTTCATTATTTAATTTTAACTTTTACTTATTTAATTAAAATATATGTCGTGGACTATAGTCTTTTATCTTTGTTTTTTAGTGGGGAAAACCTAAAATTTTTTGTTGGATTTGAAAAATAAAATTTAATTAACTTTTTACACCTACTATAGTCTATTATGTACGGTGCTTAGTGATAAAAAAAACCTAAGACTTTGGGATGGTGAAGAAAAAATCTAAAATATTTGTCATTCATTTATAGTTTTTTAACTCTGTGGCTTATTGACGAAGAAACATGAAATTTGGTGATGGAGAAGAAACATATTGAATATATTTACATCTAATTTACCACAATTCATTGTGAAAAAGGTAAATATAAATAAGTTTGAGCTTCATTATTTAATTTTAATTTTTACCTATATTATATAAAATATATGTCATGGTCTATAGTCTTTTATCTTTGTTTTTTATTGGGGAAATACCTTAAATTTTATGTTGGAGTTGAAAAATAAAATATAATTAATTTTTTACACGTACTATAGTCTATTTTGTACGGTGCTTAGTGTTAAAAAAACCTAAGACTTTCGGGTGGTGAAGAAAAAACCTAAAATATTTGTCATTCATTTATAGTTTTTTAACTTTGTGGCTTATTGACGAAGAAACATGAAATTTGGTGATGGAGAAGAAACATATGGAACATATTTACATCTAATTTACCATAATTCATTGTGAAAAAGGTAAATATAAATAAATTTGAGCTTCATTATTTAATTTTAATTTTTACCTATATTATATAAAATATATGTCATGGACTATAGTCTTTTATCTTTCTTTTTTAGTGGGGAAAAACCTAAAATTTTATATTGGAGTTGAAAAATAAAATATAACTAACTTTTTACACCTCCTTAAGTCTATTATGTACGGTTCTTAGTGATAAAAAACTTAAGACTTTGGGATGGTGAAGAAAAAATCTAAAATATTTGTCATTCATTTATAGTTTTTTAACTCTGTGGCTTATTGACGAAGAAACATGAAATTTGGTGATGGAGAAGAAACATATTGAATATATTTACATCTAATTTACCACAATTCATTGTGAAAAAGGTAAATATAAATAAGTTTGAGCTTCATTATTTAATTTTAATTTTTACCTATATTATATAAAATATATGTCATGGTCTATAGTCTTTTATCTTTGTTTTTTAGTGGGGAAATACCTTAAATTTTATGTTGGAGTTGAAAAATAAAATATAATTAATTTTTTACATGTACTATAGTCTATTTTGTACGGTGCTTAGTGTTAAAAAAACCTAAGACTTTCGGGTGGTGAAGAAAAAACCTAAAATATTTCATTCATTTATAGTTTTTTAACTTTGTGGCTTACTGACGAAGAAACATGAAATTTGGTGATGGAGAAGAAACATATTGAATATATTTACATCTAATTTACCATAATTCAATGTGAAAAAGGTAAATATAAATAAATTTGACTTTCATTATTTAATTTTAATTTTTACCTATATTATATAAAATATATGTCATGGACTATAGTCTTTTATCGTTGTTTTTTAGTGGGGAAAAACCTAAAATTTTATATTGGAGTTCGAAAATAAAATATAATTAACTTTTTACACCTACTATAGTTTATTATGTACGGTGCTTAGTGATAAAAAAACCTAAGACTTTGGGATGGTGAAGAAAAAACCTAAAATATTTGTCATTCATTTATAGTTTTTTAACTCTGAGGCTTACTGACGAAGAAACATAAAATTTGAGGATCGAGAAGAAACATATTGAATATATTTACATCTAATTTACCATATTTCAATGTGAAAAAGGTAAATATAAATAATTTTGAGCTTCATTATTTAATTTTAAATTTTACTTATTTAATTAAAATATATGTCGTGGACTATAGTCGTTTATCTTTGTTTTTTAGTGGGGAAAAACCTAAAATTTTTTGTTGGATTTGAAAAATAAAATTTAATTAACTTTTTACACCTACTATAGTCTATTATGTACGGTGCTTAGTGATAAAAAAAACCTAAGACTTTGGGATGGTGAAGAAAAAACCTAAAATATTTGTCATTCATTTATATTTTTTAACTTTGTGGCTTACTGACGAAGAAGCATGAAATTTGGTGATGGAGAAGAAACATATTGAATATATTTACATCTAATTTACCATAATTCATTGTGAAAAAGGTAAATATAAATAAGTTTGAGCTTCATTATTTAATTTTAATTTTTACCTATATTATATAAAATATATGTCATGGTCTATAGTCTTTTATCTTTATTTTTTAGTGAGGAAATACCTAAAATTTTATATTGGAGTTGAAAAATAAAATATAATTAATTTTTTACACCTACTATAGTCTATTTTGTACGGTGCATAGTGTTAAAAAAATCTAAGACTTTCGGATGGTGAAGAAAAAACCTAAAATATTTGTCATTCATTTATAATTTTTTAACTTTGTGGCTTACTGACGAAGAAACATAAAATTTGGTGATGGAGAAGAAACATATTGAATATATTTACATCTAATTTACCATAATTCAATGTGAAAAAGGTAAATATAAATAAATTTGAGCTTCATTATTTAATTTTAATTTTTACCTATATTATATAAAATATATGTCATGGACTATAGTCTTTTATCTTTGTTTTTTAGTGGGGAAAAACCTAAAATTTTATATTGGAGTTCAAAAATAAAATATAATTAACTTTTTACACCTACTATAGTCTATTATGTACGGTGCTTAGTGATAAAAAAACCTAAGACTTTGGGATGGTGAAGAAAAAACCTAAAATATTTGTCATTCATTTATAGTTTTTTAACTCTGTGGCTTACTGACGAAGAAACATAAAATTTAATGATTGAGAAGAAACATATTGAATATATTTACATCTAATTTACCATAT